>LMYD01000609.1:0-13619 GCA_001630595.1 Pseudogymnoascus sp. BL308
AGCGAAGCCCGCCCCGGCATCTGGGTGCGCGTCCTCCCCGCCCTCGAAAACATCCTCTACGGCGCCAACCTCTCCAACATCCTCTCCGCGCACCAGCACGTCGTCCTCGACGTCCTCGCCTGGTTCCCCTACGGCATCGTGCACTTCGGCGGCCCCGCCGTCGCCGCAGTCATCTTCTTCGTCTTCGCCGCCCCCGGCACCCTGCCCATCTACGGCCGCTCCTTCGGCTACGTCAACCTCGCCGGCGTCATCATCCAGGTCCTCCTCCCCTGCGCCGCGCCATGGTACGAGAACCGCCACGGTCTCGCGCCCGCGAACTACGGTATGCCCGGCTCCCCTGCTGGGTTGGCGAGGATCGACGCCCTGTTCGGGGTGGATCTGTACTCGACGAACTTTACGAATGCGCCGGTTGTCTTTGGCGCGTTCCCGTCGCTGCATGCGGGGAATGCGGTCATTGTCATGCTCTTCATGTCCGAGTGCTTCCCGCGCTTCAAGCCGCTGTTCGGCGCCTACGTGATGTGGCTCTGGTGGGCGACCATGTATCTCTCCCACCACTACGCCGTCGACCTCGTTGCGGGGTCCATGATCTCGGGCGTGGTCTTCTACATTGCGCGCGCGAACTTCTTGCCGAGGCGCCAGGCGGATAAGACGACGCGGTGGGACTACGATTATGTCGAGATTGGGGAGGTGGCGGGGGGAGAGCAGGAATACGATCTTGCGGAGCTGGGGTACAGACAGAGGCTCCTGGTTGATGAGTGGTCGGTGGGGAATGTGGGGAGCGAGGAGAGTGGGAGCGCGAGCCCGGATGATGGGGGGAGTCTTTGGGAGGGCGAGACGCTGGGGGGGAGGGAGTCGACGGATAGAGAGAGTGTGGCTGAGATTGTGTTGGTGAGGTAGCTGGGGTTGAGAACTGCTGATTTCTCTACTGCGGATATCGCGACGACATGGCTCGGTCACCTTGATCTCGACCTGGGACTCCACACCAGCTCACCTCGAGACGAACGACACCCACAAAACCTACATACCACACACAAACTCCTCACCATAAACGACCCGCAAACGAAACAAAACCCACCTACACTTCCACCTACAATATTCCCACCACACAAAAACTTTTCAACCACTTCTTAATACCAACCCATTTAATAACCTTTTTATATTCGAAAAAACACGGCGTCTTGAGAAACGGGGTGCAGCAGCAGCAGAGAGCGCGACAGAGACGACGGGGGGATGACAACGAGGCGGAGGCATGCATAGGCGTTTAACACCCACCCAACCGATTAATCCCGTTGCGGATATCGATGGTGGGCAGGAGGGGCGGAGGGGGTAATAGGGAAACATAATCATACAATAATACTCGCGCTACATCGCGCTGGGGTGGGGGGAATAAAACGGTCGCTACAAGAAGGGCTGGCTGGGGGGGGATGTATAGAACACTCGCTTTTGTGTATAGAAAGAGCTGAGAGGGGAAGGATGGGGGAGCGACAGTCTTGGCTGGTCCCGAGATGAGGTGGATGAATGAGATGATATTTACTCACTTACTTGACTACTTGACTGCGTGATTGGTGGTTCGTTTGAGAGACTGCTTGGGAGACTGACTGTTTGATTTTGAGGTGAGGGTGTGAGAATGAGAGAATGAGATTAGAGTAGACAGACAGATGGAGGCTAAGGTTCAGTGCAGCGCGGTGAGGTTCTACGGCAAATCTTGATTAGCTTGAACTCCTGGTCACTAACTGAAGGCAAGAGGGTAATCGGAATCGGGGAGTTAGAGAGTGCGTTGTTTAACCATCGCCGTCACAGGTTATATACGGCTGAACAACGATCTCAGCCTAGCAGGCCAATGGCATCGTGGGACGCTGGCCTAGATGTTTTCGCCACTTCATACGCTGCACTCAACTATTGCTTGTTCTATACGCCTTCCTTCCGAATCGAGCCCCCGTAGTTCCTCTTCCTGAGTCCCAGTATCCTGACACCGGTGTCAGAATACTAAGAGAACGAGTATAAGCTGATCTAAATTCGCCGTTGAGCTATTGTTTGTGTTCAACTGAGCCTCACTGCGCTGCACTGAACCCTAGCCTGCATCTGTCTGTCTGCTCTGGTCTCATCCCCTCATCCTCAAAAGGTCGGCATTATAATCGACCTCCTAATGTACCCCGATATTTTTGAAGTAGTAGACGTGGCAGCAAAGAAGAAGCGGATCCACCACTTCAATCCACTCCCCGAGTTTGAGCCCGCAAACACCCCAGGGCGCGTGACCTTGACTGACCTCCCCTCCGAGGTCATAATCGACATCGCCAGACAAGTCGCCACTGGCGTTGACAGGACCAAAATACACAGCTCCCACATCCACGACTTCCCCCGCTACAACTCCCGTTTCCTCCTCCACCTCGCCCTCTGCTCCCGGCGCCTCCACCATCTCGTCGAGCCCGTTCTCTATGAACGCTTCCACCATAGCGGCACCGTGACCTCTGCCAAGGGCATCCAGCTCTTCCTGCTACGCATCCTCGCTCGGCCCGATCTGGGGAGGTGCGTCAGGGTTCTCCGCGTTGACGGGACGCGGGCGCCTATCCTCGGTGTCATCTTGAGCGATAACAAAGCCGACGATACCTATACCTTCGAAGAGGGCCGCGTTGGTTCGTACGAGACTGATTTCAAGGACGTCCTTCGTTTCTCCGCCGCGGACCTAGAGGCTGCTGGGAGGAAAATTGCAGAGGCGTGCACCACCGACCAGGACCCTTCCGAGTGGCTGGCTGCTGCCGAGTGGCTGGCTGCTGTCGAGGGGCGAGACCTGAATGCCCTGCTCGCGCTACTCCTCACCCTCACGCCGAACCTCCAGGTGCTCGATATCGACATGTGGACGCGTCCGGAGGCCGTGCCTGCTGTCTTGACGCGCATGCTGGGTTTAGCGGGGCGGCTGCAACGAGAGGGGCAGAAGCAGCAGCAGCGTGAAAACCCGCTCGCGCTGTGGGAGCTGAAAAGGGTTGTAGTGAGGTATCTGCTTGCGTCTGATTTTGAGATTGCGACGCATCGCGTTTTGGCGGTTCTGACTATTCCCTCGGTGGAGGTGGTGTGCGCGGTTCACGAAGATGCGGGGGCTGACTATTTTGATTGCTTCCCTGGGACGGACGTGAATGAGGCGGACCTTGAAGACGTGTTGCAAGGTGTTGGTGGCGATTTAGGCTTGGTTAATATGAAGGAGCTCTCGCTGTCTTTCATTCTCGTGGATCCTGATGCTCTGTTTCGGCTGTGGCGCTGCTGTCCTGGGTTGGAGAAGCTGCACTATGAGGACCATTTGGACGACGGCCAATACGGCTACGTCTACGGCCATTTCGATATTGACCGGTATAGGAGTTATAACCTAATCGCCGAGGCAGCCCGGATACTTCCACGCCTACAGGACTTGACCATACTAAACGAGAATTATACCTGGAGCTCTCTAATGGGATCGTCTACAACGGGCGTCTTGACCCCCCTTGAAAACCTCCGTCGCCTCGAGATCACCTGGCTAGTTCTGGCCTGTTGCGGTGATCTGGACGAGGAATTGTCTACTCTCCCGACAAGCCGGACTGTCGCCAATGCCATCCCACGAAGCATCGAAGAACTGCGTATTTCAGCCAGAGCTCTAGACTTGCAAGACTCTCGCTATCTCGCGCTAGACACCATCGACGAGCTTCTCGAGCAGAAACACCGCTTCCCAGCACTCAAGACTCTAGATCTCCGGTGGCAGCGCGGCCTCCAACCCCGAGATCATGCCACTACAGAAGGCACTGTCTACCACCGCGGCTTCACAGACGAAGAATACGCGCGCATCCTCGCACGCTGCCAGGAATCAGGCGTGGAGTTGATCCTAAACCCCGCAGAACCGCGGATGCCGCGCTATAACCAGTACCGCGAGGACGAGGACGGGAACAGAACTGCGTCGGGCGAAATCGAAGTCTTGCATATCATGCATTACCCGTCTGATGATTTTGGTAATTATGAGAGGGTTTGCATGGAAAATGGCTGCGATTTGGCGACGGGGAGGCCCGGCGATTGGGTGGAGCGGCTGGGTGAAGACAGTAGGATAGGCGGACGGGAGATGCGGTTTTGAGTTAAAGGCTGCGTAGATGGGCAGCCCTGGTTAGAACGGAGACAATAGACGGGTAATCTGATATTAGATATGGGCGCTTCTGTTGGATCTCCCACGCTATTCTTTAGCACTGGGTTAAAAGGTAAATTGTATTGCTAGAAGGGTGTTCTCTCCTCTTCTCTACTATATCGAAAGCTATGCTTCTTATAACAAGTTGCGTTTCTTTATTTGTAGTCTACAGCGCCTTTTCCTAGCATAGCCTTTAAATAAACTTCTACTCTATTGTATAGGTCGATAGAGGCCTTAGGTAGGTGGTTGCTTAGTTTTTTATTAAATTCATTTCAATTCATTTCAACTATCTATCT
Source organism: Pseudogymnoascus sp. BL308 (assembly GCA_001630595.1). NCBI lineage: Eukaryota > Fungi > Ascomycota > Leotiomycetes > Thelebolales > Thelebolaceae > Pseudogymnoascus > Pseudogymnoascus sp. BL308. Next base: position 4,435 of record LMYD01000609.1, read on the forward strand.
ATCCCCTCCCTTCGCTACAGAATGGGTATTTGCATTTCATTCACACATCATTTCATCCTATCCCCCCGTTTTTCCCCTTCCCCCCTCCCTCCTCTCCCACCACCCCCNTCTCCGCCCCACTCTGTCCCTGCCCGCTCTTCCTCGTCAGCAGTCCCGCCCCCGCCGTAGGAGGGGGCGAGGAATCCATCCTCACGTCCCCCTCCGCATCACGGGGTGCATAAGTTTCCACCCCCGAGTCGTTCAATGCAGCTTTTCGTGCTATAGCCGCCAGAGCCGGCCCTGGACCTGCAGCCGCGGTGGTGGGATCCGGCGTCGCGTCAGAGGAAGAATTGTTCCCCGCGCGCTCAGGCTCCCCGCTTCGTGCTCCATCCATGTGTCCCGATCCCTCTCTCAACTTATTGATCGCGCGCACGGTATCGATAGCAGCGTGTAATGTCCGTCTCGCATTGAAGTTCTTCCTAACCGTAGGCAGCAGATCGCTCTGCTCGCCCTGCTCCTCCTCCGGCCTCGCCGCCAGGAACGGGTGCGCGAGCGCCTCCTGCGCGGTTGGGCGCGCAGACGGGTCGACGGTGAGACAGCGGGAGACGAAGTCCTTTGCTGAATCCGAGACGCCGCGCCAGAAGGCCGGGGGCTCGAAGCGGTAGTCTGCTATGAGGATGGCTTGCATTTCCTCGAGGTTGGAGTCGCGGTCGAAGGGGGTGTAGCCGCATAACAAAAAGTAGGTGATGACGCCGATGGCCCAGACATCGACTGGTTTCCCGTGCCCAGCCTTCTTGAAGATCTCAGGCGCCATGTAGCCCGGCGTCCCGCAGGTGGTAGTCAGGACGTGGAAGTGCTCATCGTCCATGATCCTGCTCAGCCCGAAATCGGCAATGAGCAAATCGGCATTGTCCTCTGGGGTGCGGAAGAGCAGGTTCTCGGGCTTGAGATCGCGGTGCACGATGCCGTGGGCGTGCAGGTAGGCGACGGCGGAGAGGGTAGCGAGGATCAGCGACGCGGCGTCGGACTCGTAGTAGTTCCCCTTGCGGCAGATGCGGTCGAAGAGCTCGCCGCCGAGCGCGAGGTCCGTGACGAGGTACAGGTTGTTCTGCGTCTCGAAGTAGTCGACCAGCGTCAGGATGTTGCGGTGGCCCATGGAGACGCGCTTGAGGACTGCGATTTCGTTGCGCACCATGTGCTCGCGCCCGGCCATTAGGCGCTTGTTGATTACTTTGGCGGCGTAGTAGCGCCCGGTGTCGATGTGGACGCATTCTTTGACGACGGAGTAGGAGCCTGCGCCGAGGGTCTTGCCGGTCTTGTAGTGGCACGGCTGGACCTTTGGCGGGGTGCGCGAGGCCGACGGGGGAGGGCTGTTGTAGCTCATCGTCGCATGTGCTGGGTGTTGTGGATGTGCTGGGTGCGGAGAGGGGGGAGATGAGGGAGGATGTTCGAGGTCGAGGTCGTGCGGAGTTAGTTGACAGCGGAGGTGGAGGGGCGGAGGTGGTTATCAAGGCGTGGGCGGTGGGCGATAAGGATGTGAGGGGTCCCGAGCGAGTCGAGTCGTGGTGGCAGGTGAGACACGTACTATACTAGTGTGTTCGCGCAACGGATACGTTGGAACAAAGAAAGAGCGCGGGAGATCGGGTTGCAAAATTGGGTATTGCGATAGGGCTGAGATGGAGTATCACGACAAGAGGAACAAGAGGGGACTTTGCGCGCGGGGAAATGGGATATATTGCGTTCGCGCGGTTTTTTTCAGCCGCTCCTGCTATCCTTACTTAACTTATGGTGCATTGCATTAGCAGCTGCTGTTTGGGGTGTCATGATTCGTGCCTGCTGATTAATTTTGCGGTAGGGGTTCTGCCAATTTATAGTGCTCGGTGTATCGTACGGGATTTCAGGGTCAGGGTCGCGGAAGGGCGGGAGTGAAACTAAGGGATTTATGGTGGAATTGCTAGAAGAATACTACCTCTGTGCTATATCATTTGCCTTCTCTGCACCAAACTGATTTCCTGGTATGATTACTGTAGGTATAGTAATCACATATTGCGCAAAACTGGCCCTTCAGACAGGAACTAATTCTACGCCAAATGCGGATGTGGACAGCTCCATGGATATGCGCAAATCCGGTCTTCAGGATGGAAATCTGCGCCAGAATGCATGTAGGTTGGAATATGTTTGGAATATGTTTCGTAAACGTTTATTGAACGTCTAGCTTTCATTCGTATGGGGTATATTGTAGGTTGGCGCAAAATAGGTTATAAAACCAGGAGTCTGCGCTAAACAGGATGTAAACAGAAAGCAGTCGACATCGTGGAATTGCGCAGAATAGGCTATCGAGTTGAAAAACTGCGCTATAATTGTAGAGCGTTTAATAAACGTTTAGAGCGCTTGATGCGGAGCACATCGTATATTTGCGCTAAACTGTCTATAAAACTAGAAATATGCGCCAAACCAGGCAGCAACAGGTTGCGGTGGACATCGTCGATTTGCGCAAATTATCCTATAAACACAGAGATCTGCGCAAAAACTAATATATGCGTAATGTATTCGGAATATATTCGGAATGCATTATTAGTAGGTTTAAAGGAGCGAATAGGTCGTAAAAGGGGTATAAACGGAGTAGATAGGGGCTAGAAACAGGCCAATTATAGACCGAACCATGGATTTGCGCAGAATAGGTTAATAAATCGATAAACTGCGCGAAAAGAACACCAAGAGCAAAAACAAAGGCAAAAGCCATGGTAGAAGCAAGAGGAAGGAAGGGCAACGGTAAAAGCAAGGGCAAGTGATGGTAAAGGCAAAGGAGGGGTAAGTAGAAGAGAAACGGTAAAAGTTATGGCAAATCCATGGCAAACGCAAGAGGAAGAGCAATGGTAAAAGCAATGGTAGAAGCCATGGTAAAAAATCAAGAGGAACGGCAACGGCAAAAGCAAAGACAGGCAGCGATAAATGCCAGGGCACGCAACAGCAGAGGAAGAGCAACGGTAAAACCAAGGGCAAGCAACGGCAAATGAAACGGTAAAGGCAGCGAACGATAGAAGCAATGGTAAAAACAACGGCAAATACCAGGGCAAGCAACGGTAAGGGCAAGGACAAAGCAAAGTAAGACCAACGGTAAAAGTCCATGGATTTTACCATGGCAAAAGCAGGAGGAAGAGCGGCGGCAAGCAACGGCAAAAGCCAGGGCAAGCAACGGTAAAAGCAATATTAGACCTCGATTGAACCATCAAAGCTATATTTGCGCAGAATAGACTTCTAAAACCTAAATTTGCGCTAAACCTGTAAATTGTGAAGTTGAAGAGCACATATCTGCGCAGAATACTAGAAAACTGGGCACAAAGGGCCGGCCGGTATTCCAAGGTGGTATTCCGAACTGGAATTCCGAACTGATATTCCGTACGGCTAGTATTCCAATGGCAGTATCTGCGCAGAATATAGCTGCTAACAGGAAAAATGCGCATAAACTGTCGGGTATTCCGTACGGCTAGTGTTCCAAAAGCATATTGGCGCAGAATATAGTAGCTAAGCCGAAAAGTGCGCACAAAAAGCCAGCCTGGTATTCCGTACGGCTGGTATTCCAACGGCAATATTGGCGCAGAATAGAGCTACTAAGCAGAAAAGTGCGCATAAAGAGCCAGACTGGTATTCCGTACAGCTGGTGTTCCGATCAACTGGTATTCCGAGGGAGACCGACACACTAAGCCTAACCAAGCCGTACGTACGTAGTACCCGATCAAGAAGAATCTAAAATCCGTGCCATTGTTAGTAAACTTGAAGACGCGCAAAACAGAGCTGCTGAGCGGGAAAGTGCGCAAAAGCAGGTTGGATGTAAGATTGAATATCTCAGATTTGCGCAAAATAGACCCGCAAGGCGGAGAGGGGCGCAAAAGCAAGCTGGGTGTAAGATTGAATAACTCAGAGTCGCGCAAAACAGAGCTGCTGAGTAGGAAAGTGCGCAGAAACAGGCTGTTATTCTAAACAGCCGGTATTCCGACTGGCAAAAGACCGACACTTTAGGCACACTGGTGCTAACCAAAAACCGAGTAGAATCAGGGGCTGATCCAATCCAGTAAGACCAGGTCTAGCCGGGCCGAAGCAATCGATACTATCGCAAAGCCGACTAAGAAGATCGGAACACCAGCCGTTCGGGATACCAGGCTGTTTCTGCGCACTTTCCTGCTTAGCAGCTCTATTTTGCGCGCTTCAAGTTGACAAGAGGTTCATCTGTCAACTTGAAGACGCGCAAGATAGAGACGCTAAGAGAAAAAGTGCGCGCTTCAAGTTGACAGATGTCACATCAGTCAACTCGAAGCGCGCAGCATAGAGGCGCTAAGAGAAAAAGTGCGCACTTCAAGTTGACAGATGAAGCATCTGTCAACTTGAAGCGCGCAAAGCAGAGGCGCTAACGGGAAAAGTGCACACAAACAGAATAGCTTGCCGGGTAGCATGGTCACAGCCTAGTTAACCATGGTGATGCTTCGAGTAGACTGGTTCTTTGTGCCGTGTGCCGTGTATTTACCGTAGAACCAGACTGTCGTTTTGGGCGACTAGTGTTTTCCTGGTATTTACAGCAGCTTTGACCGGACTATTGCTCTGGCCAGACCATTGCTTTGAGGAGTCTGGCGTTTTGGGAGGACTGGTCGTTCCCTGGTGATTTCCTGGAGTTTCCACTAGACTGTCGTTTTGAGCCCACTGGTGTTTTCCTTGTGTTTTTGCCGTCTTGACCTGACTGGTGTTTCGCCCAGATCAAGTAGTAGACCAACCAAGGTCAGACCAACGACTGAGACCAGACCGATGACCTAGACCAGACCAACCTATACAGACCATAGATCGAGCCAGCCAAACTGATATTTGCGCAAAACCGACTAAGAAAACCGAAATCTGCGCGAATTGCCAGATTGAATAAGTTATATTCGCGCGCAAAACAGAGTAAAGAGGACGAAATATGCGCGAAAGTAGGTTGGCTTGCCGGGTAGCATGGTATTTAGCCTGGTTATACCATGGCGATGCTTCGATTTGAGCCGGCTGGTTGTTTACCGTAGATTTGATGGGGTTGAGCTGGCTGGCTTTTGGGCAGACTGGAGTTTTGAGAGGACTGGTGTTTTACTGGCGTTCTGAGAAGAGTGGTGTTTCATGGTGTATTCCTGGAGCTGACCAGGCTGTCACTTTGAGCTGACTGGCCTTGGATAAGACTGGTGTTTTACTGGACTGGCATCCTGAGCAGGCCCGGAGAACCAACTATCAGAAGACTGTTAGTTAGACCTGGTTGATAGCGTTGAACCAGGCGGTTATATCCATAGAGCCCTCACCTGAACGAATATCCAACCCCCTGAGCCCCCGTCCACACTCAAAAGCTCTCACATCTCACAAACACCCCCTATCACAAGCACAAATCACACATCACACAAATCCAACGGCAAAGACGACAAGTTCCGAACCAGATCCTCATAGATATTTACGTAAAGCTCATAAGCTCATAAACTACGTACCAGCAAGCTGGACCATATCTTTATCCCCACCCCCACAAATCAAAACGCCATTCCCATGCCCACCACACTTTAATTTCTTTCTTAACATCCTCTCTCCCATCTATTTCGCCACCGCAGCACTCAGCACCTGCGTCCTGAAGAATCCACCCTTAGTCCTCTCAATGACCTGCTGATACACGCTGCTCGGCGGGTGGTTCATGACAACCGTGCCCTCCTTGTAATCGATCTTGGCATCAACGCGAGTATCGCGGATGAGGTTGACGATCCACTTCTCGCCCTCGTCCTGGTCGAGCCCGAGACGCGCCGAGAGATCCTTGATATCAATACGCTGGTGAATCTTGCAGTAGCTCTCGGAGATGAGGTGGCGCGCGGCCTCGACAAACGCGTCGGACGCCGCGACGAGGAAGAAGTCCCCGCGGAGCACCTCCTCGGCCTCAATGAGCTTGCGCTGCGCCTCCTCAAAGTCAAAGTCGACGTACAGCGCCTTGATGAAGTCGGTGACCGGGTCGCTGTACTCGTACGTCTCCTGCTTGACGATGCGGATGATGTCCTTGAGCTGCTTCTGGTACTGGCCCGTGTTGCGCGTGCGGCTGCGGTTCGTGATGACCGCCGCGGCGAGGTAGCGCAGCACCCATGGGCAGGCGGTCTGGATCGTGTTGATGAAGGGCGCCGAGAAGAAGAGGTCGCAGATCGTGTCGCGCGCGGGCTCGTAGTTGAAGAAGGGGAAGAGCGCCCAGTGGATCAGCCACGCGCGGTGGTTCAGCTGTGCGAGCGGGTTCGCGAAGAGTTTGGTGTCGATGCTGTCCTTGACTTTTTGGACTTCCTCCATTGCGGACTCCCAGTTTGTGGTCAGGATCTCGGACGCGAGCTTTCCCCAGGTGGCGGCGGAGACCTTGGCGTCGTCGGTGGACAGGACACGGAATTGGTAGAGCAACTCGGCGGCGGCGCCGTAGTTACCGCAGCTGTACTGGAAGTTGCCAAAGTCGTAAAGCACGTCGACCATCTCGGGGGTGACCTATTATCCACGCGTCAGCAATCCGTCCAAACGAAAAGAGAGAAAGTAAAAAAAAAAAATAGCCTGGCCATAAACATACCTCATGCTCCTTCTTCAAGTACTCCAAGTTAGCCACCTTATCCGCCCTCAAATTCGTAATAACATCCTCCCTCCCCAACAAATCCGTAATCGCCGCCGACTCCAGCTCAAACTGATCCAGCCTCTCCAGCACCGCCTGCCTCTTCGCGCCAAACTCCTTGGGCGGCTCCGCCACATCATTGATCTCCGTATACAAGCTCGCCACATAATCCGTCATATTCGTCGTCTTGAGCAGCTCGTACTTTGCCCTTGTGATCTCCTGGCTATCCTCCTCATCCTCCTGCTGCTCGGCCACGAACTGCAGGAGGGGGAAAATAAGGTGCCGGTCCAGGTGCGTGATCAGCTTCGGGAGCAGGTTGTTCTCCTCGCTGATCTGCTCAGCTGTCTTGGCTGGCGCAGGCGCGCTCGCTGTGTCCGCCATGATTGCGGTTTTTGCGAGTTTCTTGACGGGGTCGGTGGTTGCGTAGAGACCTTGGCCGGGGGGAGGGTGTCGTTGCGTGGGGTGGTGAAGGTGGATGGGAAAGATTGTGTGCGCCAAGACTTTGCGGATTAAGCGTGGTCCCGAAAACTCGGCGCTAGACTCCTTTTAGCGCAGCGTCGCGAAAGTCGAACTACTGTACGGAAAGTTGAGCGAGCGAGAGCTTGGGATTGAGAGAGAGTGTGAAGGTGAATCCAACGCAGCTACAGTCACTCGTTTTATTCACAATGGCACTCGCATCCCTCCGCCCAGCGGCATACATGTCCTTCCTCCGCCCCCTCGCCCTCCCCCGCGCCGCAACCCTCACGCGCTTCCTCTCCACCAGCCCTGCCATCCAATCCAGCGCCGAAGCCACCACCACCACCACCTCTTCCAGCAGCAGCACCTCCTCACCGGCAGCACAATCCCTCGAATACCGCGTCTCGCGCACGCCCTCGGCCCAGCTCCCCATCTACCTGCTCGCGAAGCGCGGTGGGAACCTGAAGCAGACGAGGGTCAAGAAGATTGAGGGGAATATTGCGAAGTTGAGGGATGATCTCAAGGTTGCGTTGGGGATTGAGGAGGATAGGGAGATTCAGGTGAATCATTTGACGAGGCATATTATTGTTAAGGTATGTTTGTGATGGGGTGGCTTGTTTTCCTCTGGCGGAAGGGGAAGGGGTGGAAGGGGTGGCTTTCGAATTTGGTGCTTTGGAACATGGCTGACATTTGTGAATAGGGACACCGCAAACCGGAGGTTGCCAAGTTTTTGGAAGAGCACAAGTTTTAAGAGATGGGCAGAGCGAGGGGCGAGAGAGTGAGGGAGTGCGGAAGATGTGAGGAAGAACAACTGTATTAGAAAAATGGAGTGTATATTATAAGGACATCAGGCAGTTTACCAGCGCAGACATGTACAAAAAGATTCCGAGGGAAAAGAGCCCAAACACACGAATATTTAATCCCAGACGGCTCTGCACCAAGTGATTCTCGGGCAATCCCTGACTGTTTTCCGCTGCACCGTTCTTATGCGGCTGGATTCGTCTGTCAGGATATACCCACGATGATATTACAAGCCGCCTTCCAAAGCAACCACCAGCTCTCAATCAGCCAGAATCCAACAGCAGGAAGTGACAACAGCACTCACCCGGTGACAAGACCCCCCCCCTCCAACAACAGCACCCACCCGGTAACAACACCCCCCACTCCCCAATCCCAGCGACTACAAGCACCTCCCCCCCCCTGCCTCCCCATCCTCCTTCTCCCCAACCACCGCCCACCCCATTTACTCTGATCAATCCACTCCTTCCACAGTGTGTGTATTCTAGAATCAAAGGACCGCTCACAATTTAACATGGAGCTTCAAAAGCAGGATCATCTATGGAATGAATGGGGATACGTGGGGGGTTGGGCTTGGGGATAGATGGACACGACTTGCCGAGTAACAAACAGGCGGAGGAAAATGAGGGATGGGGGAGTTGAGTTTTGAGGGGGTGGGTGGTGAGTGGTGGGGGAGATGGGTTATATACCCATCCCACCTTCCAAAAGCATGAAATCGGCAATCAAAAGCAGAAGGATAGGAGATAATCAATCGTCAAAACCGTCTTTCATTCACTACCCCATCTATATACAACCCTCTCCCTCCCCCATCCATCCCCCCTTCCACCCGAACCTCCCAATAACACCCTCCACCCTCATCCATACCATCAATTGTACAAAAAACGAAAAGGAAAAACACATCCATCCCTCAAAAGCTAAGACATCCCCAAGCTGAAAAAAACGAACTCAGTATTTGTCGTCTTTTCCCTTCCTCCATCATCTGGTTTGTTGTTATCGTTGTTGACTGTTGATTGTTGTTGTCAAAGAGGAAGCGGTGTTTGTGTGGCATTCGCATTTCGCATGCTAAAGCTTAGATCGCAATCAAACATATTTCGATTTCGCTCGAACTCATGAGAGAGTTATGAATAATAAGGAAAAACGCCGCCGTCAACCCATATGGGCTAATCCCCAGTCCGGTCCGTCGGTCCATCAATGCGTCTATGTCGCCCGGCACCACACCACTTAAATATCCAACCCAGCATACTCGCACAACCCCCTAATAACCTCCTTCCTCGGCTGCGTCGGCGGCTTCAGCATCAGCGCCCCCAGCAAATTCTCCTGCCTAATC
>LMYD01000610.1:0-11211 GCA_001630595.1 Pseudogymnoascus sp. BL308
CCCCCTTCGCCCTCTCCTCCCAGTACCCCCTCCCCCCCGTCCTCAAGCGCCAGCACTCCTCCTCCCCATCCCCGCCAACATTCTCAAACCACCTCGGCTCCCACACCTCCCCCCTCCCCTCCATCTCCGCCCTCCTTCCCCTCTGCTTCTCCTCCAACCCCCTCTTCAATTCCTCCGCCGTATCCAGATCCCCCTCCTCCGCCGCCCGCTGATCCGGCCGCAGCCGACTATCCGTCACCGGCGTCCTCCCCTCCTCAACACCCGTAATCTCATTCAGCGAGGCCGCAAACGTCGTGAACCCGTACCGCGACTCCGCGCTGCTGACCAGCGCGCCAATGTGCCACAGCTCGCCCTTGACCTTCCCCTTCTCCGTCATCTTGAGGCTAGACGTCCACGTGCCCTCGAGCCCGAACCCAGTCTTGCCCCCCGCAGCGTCCCACAGCCCGACCTCGACATCCTCGGACCGCCCGCCGAACATGCCTTTGCTCTTGTACTCGATGACCGCCACGGCGCCGCTCGTCTCATTGAGCACTGACACGGCCCCGACGGGCTCAAAGTACTTCTCGCCCATCACGACGTTGCGCAGGAACACCGTCGCGATCGGCCAGCTGTAGCACTCTTCCGTGCCGTCCGTCAGGTGGAGCACAGCGTACACCTTGCCCTCAGTGATGATCTCCGCGCTCTTACCCCAGAACTTCTGCACCGGCGTCGACGAGTGCGCAAACGACCACAGCGGGCTGTCGGCCTGGCACGCCATCTTGACGGGCCGGTGGCTCACCTTCTCAGCCAGGAAACGGAAGTTACCCGGCGTCTCCGAGTCGGAGCGCACGAGCTCGAACGTCTCGCCCAGCATGGGGTTGAATGGTTTGCGGATAGCGCGCTCACGGGCGCGGCTCGATGAGAAGTACGAGATGGAGAAGGCGGCAATGAGGAGGTGGCGGTGCTGCGGCGACGGGCTCTTGGCTGCGGCATCGAGGAGCTGCGCGTATTCCAGGCCCTCGGCAACACGCTGCAGAGCGGACAGCGGCTCATTGGAGCTGACGGGCATGGATATCCCAGAGAGGTCTTTCCCCACGTTTTTGCGCAGGATAGATATTAGGGACGGCGGTAAGACTGTAGCAGGCTTGAGGGTAGTGCGTCGCTTAGGCTTGCTCATTATAGGTAGTGGTGCGAGAGATTTTGGCTTTGGCGGGAAGAAGGACACGGCACCGGAAGGCTTGGGAGTTTCATCCAGGTCAGAAGCAGCAGATGACGCATCGTCACCGCTCACAAACTCATCCTCGCGATCAGATGACGGCGTGTCCTCATCGCTGTTTCGACCCAGCACAATAATTTGAGAATCATTGCCATCGCCAGCCTCGGCATCGTAGAATTCACCAGTAGACGTAGAATCCATGCTCCTGCGGGGCGCCGCCAAAGAGGGCCCGGGAGGATAACGTCGTCGCTTGCTGCGGGTAATAAGCTGGTTGAAGTCCAATAGCACAAGGTCGAGGTCCTTCAGCAGCGCCTCGCAATGTCCATTGACACTACCCTCCTCTTCCGAGCTAGTCGCTTGAGACCGTCGTGATGACTTTGAAACCTGACCCGGCGGCGCAGGAGACGCCGCACTGGCCGTCGACTGGGGCGTGATGGAGGAACTCGTATTTGCCGAGCCGGGTGGCGCTTTACCTCCCTTCTTCAACGTGCTCTGATTGCTCGTCTTCCGTTTCCAGAAGGGCCTCTTCTCAGCTGGAGTGCTGAAGTAGTCCCCGTTTTCCTCTGGAACCGCTGGATTGCCTTGCCCTATACTGAGCCCAGCCCACGATTGCTTGTAAGACGACTTTGTATCATTCGCCAGCCTGCGGACGGCATCCCTCGTCCCAACGATCCTGCTCACCAGTGACTCGACTTGGTCCCACTCCAGGTCCTCCTCCGACGGCGGACGAACAGGCCGGTTAAACATGCTATTCGACCTCATATGCAGCCCAAGCGGCTTCCCCGCCTTGCTCACTTCCTCATCTGGGACATTCCCCCTCGCCTTATTGCTCGCCGACTCAAGCGCCCTCGTCCACTCCGCAAAGTCCTTTGCATTCCCAGCCTTCAAGTGCCAGATCTCAGCCCCGGAATCAATGCTAATCTCCCTGCGCCTCTCATCCGCCGCAATCGCCGCCAAGCTCAGGGGGATCGCGCCCCGCAGCGCCGACGAGTTGCGGTTATAGTAGTACGACAGCGTGCACGACACAAAGTCGAGCGAGAAGTAGCGCCGCGCATATCCCTGCCCCCTCTTCCGTCTGCGCTTCATCAGAATGCCCACATGGAACGACGGGGGTGCCGAATCCATGCCCTTCCCCACTACCGACGTCGCCCGACTCGACGCCGAGTGCGTCCGGCTGTGCAGACTATCGACGCTCTCGTTCGCCGCGGCCGCCAGGTTCGCATTGCTGCTCTTATGCGCCAGCGCCACCGTGCTCATGGCCTTCCCCCCCGGCCCGGCCTGCAGGTTATGATGTGTCGAGTTGGGCGGGAAGTTGCTCGGGTACGTGAGCAGCACGAACGTCGCCGTCTTCGACACAGCCTTGGAGAAGGTGTTGTCAAAGACTAGTCCGAACATGCCGCCATTGCCCGGGTTGACAGCATACGTCCCAATCGTCACCTTGTCCGCATCGCACTTGCCATGCCACTCCACTGGTATGAACCCCTTGGCTTTGAGCTGCTCCTCCGCAGTCGAGAGGTCATTCTTCACAGTGCTCGCCCGGCGCGTCCGCTCCCCCGACTCGTTATGTATCTGGTGCGTGGAATCGGATTCGAGGCGCTCATTCGGGGGTCGGAGAGTCGAGGCCGCGGTCGTCGCGCCTGCGCCGGGGTGCTTGACGATGCCGAAGTTTCTAGCACTGGGTTAGCACCAGCGCGCTCACCGGAACGGTCGGGATGGGGTGGGAGCCCGGAGGAGGGAAGGGGGGCATACATAGACTTCTTGTGAGGCTGCACGCTCCACGATATCGTGTGCCCCTCCTCGACCTTGACCCAGCGGACGATGTACGACTGCGCGCGTTAGCTGGCTGTGCGGCGGCGGGGGCGCGCGGGCCGTACCTTGCTGTGTATCTCGAGCTGCTCCATGCCCGCCATATCTGGCCGGTTAAGGACAGCTGGTCTTGGTGGCGGCTGGTGGGGGGTTCAATCATCAATTCGTGCTGGTGCCTTGAAGGGTGGTGGGCGTGGCCGAGTGTAGTTGCTTGGTTTCTAGGTGGATGGTCTCTAGGAGGAAGGCTGAATGAAGGTACAGACAGCTTCTTTGTAATGTTTGGGTTTAGCACTTGTAGCAACTGTAGCTGACGAAGCACCTTTGCCCGTAAAGATTGGGTTGTAGGTGCGGCGATTTGTTTTGATGTTCAAAAGTATACGGACAAGTACTCGTAGTGTATATACCCTGTCCAGATTTCGGTTTGCCGGCGTTGGCGGCGGCGGGGAAGGGAAGGAAGGCGCATGGACAGATTTCACTTGTGACATATGTAACAAGGGGAAGCCACGACCAACAGTAAGCGTTGCATGTGCAAGGCAAGGGACATTCCTGCCACTCGTAGCATTTATATTACCATATTACCGGCAGTCAGGCAGCCTCACTAAGGTTGGTTCTTCTGCTTACAATATTTGCGCCTTTGCCAGCTTACTGTGCTCACCCTGTGTCTTACGTATACATACGGACTACAGCACTTGTCCTATGGTACACCACTACACTACAACAACCCGCTGAATCCACGACAAATGACGTCTGCTCCGGAAATAGAATATCCCATCCTAGCAGCCGCGTGCGGGTGCGGGCGCGATGTGTAGCATGGTATATTGCCTATCCAAGCCAAGGCAAAAAGAATGTTTCCAGCCAGCTTCGATTCACAGAAGTCTCCATGTGCACTACTAACTACTAACTACAGCGCCAGCATCAGGATGTTCTTTCTATTTTTAAAACTATCCTCTTTAGCTTTTCTCTCCCCCACCAACCGCCAACTAGCCCCGCTGTAAAAACCGTGTTATAATACAAAAATACAGGACATTGCGCAAAACGTGGCCGTAGATGGCGATGTCCAGCTGCTACTAGCTCTCCCTCCTCTCCCCCGATAGATCCAAATAAAGTCACCCTCCCCAAACATAGACCCAGAACTCCACGCGCAATGCGTCCACCACCAAACAATCTGTGTAAACCGGAAAAAGACCTAGTAGCCACCTCACCACGACGGCAACAGTAATTAAAAAAGGGGGATTCTGGAGAGGACCCTCCGCCGCTCATCCGCGCCCCTTGTTCGCCTCGCTGGCAAAGCGCAGCTTGAAGCCGTTGCACAGCGCGCGCATGTCTGGGTACGGGTTCTTGAGCAGCTCGAAGGCGTTGGGGATGACCTTGACGGGCCAGGCGTTGAGCTTGGCGTTCTGCCCGCCCTTGAAGCAAAGGTGGAAGTAGCCGGGGTGCTTTGGATCGATGCAGAAGGCGTACACGGAGCGCTTGGGGTTGGCCTCGGTGTAGGTCGTCAACCAGCGTTCTAGGGATCGGGTTAGTATGTGGTGAGTAGGTATAAATTAGGGGGGGGGGGGGGCATACNTTGACGTGATCCACGATCAGTTCGTCCAGATCGCTGTAGGTGTACTTGCCGCCAATGCGAAGCTGCTTGCCAACCGTGAACTCGTTCTCCTTGAGCAGCTCAAGGACGTCAATGTGCTGGTAAACACCATCTGCCACCTTCCACGTCACAGTCAGGTGATCATTACCCTTGGACGACGTTCTAATAACAGCGTCGCCGGGGCTCTGCGATCCGAGGTACTCTTCCGCTTGGGTGGAATTGAATGGTCGGAACAGAGGATGCTTGATGACACGCTGAGCACGCCCAGTAACCCTGTCCTTAACCCTCAGCTCCTCCCTGTCCCTCGCCTCCTGCTTCGAGTCCCACTGGTCTTCCAAGTGGTTCAAGCGGCGATCAAACGGTCTCTTGACCTCCTGTTCTCTCAACGACAGCTTGGCCGAGAACTCGCGCCTGTCCACCGATAGCAATTTAGCTTGCGCCGCTTGCCCTTGCGAAAAGAGTCTCGGCAACGGCACATCATTGTTATCCGTGGCCTCGTATGCCTCCACGCGACCTTCCAGGCCCGAGTCGAGCTTGACTATGAGGAACTCGTCGTTAACAACGCGGACATTGATTGAGACAACCATGCCCTCGCAAAGTGAGTCAGTAGTCTCGCCAGTGAGCATCGTGAAAACATCATCGTCGCTCAACATGGCGAAGTTGCGGCGCAGCTCTTCGTATGGCTGGATGAGCTCAGCGCGGATAGTCTCGAGGGTGGCGCGCTTCTTCTGGTTGTAATTCTGCTCCAACTGCTCCGCATACTCCTCGAGAATGAGATCGTTGACCTTGTCCTGCTCATCGTCCTTGATCAGCTTCCGCACGACAGCTCCGGGGCCGTTTTCATCGACTTCGGCCTTGACATCTTCCTCGTCAAGCTCAAGCGCGTCAGCAGCCATCTTCCTGCCCAGCTCGTAATCCTCGGGGTGCACGCGGGTATTGTCTAGGTAATCGGATGAAGCCATTGAGGGATCGTACTCGATGCTCAGGAAACTGGCGCAGTTGTTCCATACGCGCGGGCCAACAACAGGCAGTTTCTGGCTGTCTGGGTCTCCGACGAGCTCATCGCGGGTATTGACCATGCCGCCATTCATGTTGATAGCTTTGATCACACTTGTCGCCTTGCGAGGGCCGAGTCCACAAACATAAGGCAGTAGGTTGGCGACGTATGGGTCAGTGACGGCTTCGTTAATATCGATACCGCACAGGTTCACCATGTCAACCATGGCCGTATCCAGCTGCTTGCGCAGTTTCTCCTCTGGCACCAGGTGCTGGCATCGGTGGAATATCAACGATATGATATCGTTTCCAAGGGCCGCATACTCTTTCATAGGGTTCTGAAGGTATTTCGCCAAGGCCACACAGTACCGAGTGACAGACGAGAGCCCTGGGTAGTCGCCAAGAGCCCTCGGGCTATCACGATACAGACGTGCAACTTCGTCATTAACAACCACCACCTCGAGCTGCTCGTTGCGGGTTTCATTAGTATCCCGCACGTCAAAGTCTGGCCCCCTGAGGTCTCGCTCCGCGACCAAGTCCCTGATGTCTTTGATCATCTTGTTGGTCTCGATCGAGAAGCCGCCCACGCCGATGACATCGGGCTTCCTGCGCTGCACCAACTCCGCGAATTCATCGCGCGACCGGTCGTCGCGAGACAGGTTCTCAAACTGCCCATTCTCCAAGACACGTCCGTCATCTTCAACCCAGGCCCAGAAAACCGGGCCGCGCGCCGCATCGCCACTTCCGCTGGAGAGCGACAGAACTCGAGGGGTGGTGCCAAGAACCATTCCCTTTGGCTTGTATGGAGCCTGGTCCAGCTTCTTCGAGTATTCATCACGGCACGCTTTGAGGACTTCGGACTCGCATTCGTTGCGCATGTTTTCCTTGACACTCTTCACCATGATCCTATCAAGACGGCGGAATGCCAGGTCGAGGACCTTCAGGCGCTCGTCGTTCCATGCATCAGCCACCTCACTGTAGTTGTCGGAGGTGAACTCGTGGAGAAGATGCCTCCTGAAGTCGCGCTCCTGCTGCATCGTGATTCTAACCTCCAAAAGGCCCTCCTCCTCGGCTTTCAGCATCTTGAGGAAGACCTCGGGTTGCCGAGCAATGTCGGGAATAGTCATATTCCTGAGATACTTGAGCTCGTAGTACTGGTTTTGGTCATCGATGCGACGTAACCCCTTCTCAGTCCGCTGGCAGCTGACTGTGCCCATCTGGAAATAGCTCATCCGGAAGTGCTTGCGCATCCTCGGGCTCATCACCATCTCCTCGCTGAACATCTGGCGGGCAGCGAGTAGGACCTGCTCTCCCGTCCTGAACTCATCGTCGCTCGTCAGCGTATCCGCTAGCTCGATGGGACGAACTGCGGGATCCTCGGTGTACTGTTTCCGGCCTTCTCGGAGAGCGTTCTTTGCGATGTCCTCCGCGGTAATACCATAGGCGCGCACGAGGTTGTAGGCTTGGCCATTGCGGACGCGCTCAAAGATTGAGGACCTAGAGCCTGGTCGTCGCTGCTGGGGTTCCTTTGCAGACCCATCAATGACGGCGAGGTCCTTGAGCTGTCCAGAGTAGGTGAAATGAAGGTATTCCTGGAGATCCTGCAGCTCTTCCATGGTTGCTGCAGCGGGTAGCATCTCCTCGAGCATCTCGTCCTTGACATCGGATGCGGATTTAAGGTTATCGTACGCCTTCTCCAAGATATTCCTCTTGTCGACGAACGCCCTAAACTTCAGGTCGAGCTCGAGAATTCTCCAGAGGTCATCCTGGTTGAGCAGCTTCTGGGCAGTTACACCATACTCTGGCTGGTCGGGATTCGATGGGTCGGGAGCAAGTCTCGTTCTCTTGGCGTGAATTAAATAGTCCTTGCGGTGCTGGAACACATATGGTACCTCCACCTCGTCGACAACGAAGAACTCCAACACCTTGCCAATAGCCTTTTGAAATGGACCCTGGAGATCGGCTCCTGGCGGCAGATTCGGGCGCTTCTTTGGCCAGATCAGGTTGGTGATCCACTTCGCCTCCTCCTTGAACTGCTCGTCGGTGATCTGAACATGCCTATACGCCTTCCGCTCGAGCTGGAAGCGCTCCGGCTCATCAGCCCAGCGAATCTCGTTGTCTTCATCCGTCAGGAGTCTCTCAGCGAGCTGAGATGGTTCAAAGACATCCTTCAGCTCGAGCTGCTGGTCGCCGACCTCGCGGATCTCATCCTCCTGCTCCATGTCAAGGGCCCAATCGTATTCCTCGCCATTTCCAAAGATAGCCTCCATGTCCTCAAGGGTGTCCTTGTCGAGACCCGAAGCCTCAGTTCCAGCGCCGACGTATGCACGATCGCGTGGCCTAGCAACCTCCATCTCCTCCTGGTATCGCAACTTCTGGTCTTCATCTTCGAGCTCGTCCTCCTCGATGAAATCGGCAAACTCGTCGATATTTCGGTGGTCTGCACGGAGAGGGTGTCGAGGAGCTTCATCGATATCAACGGCTTCGTCTTCGGAGAAGATTTCGTCGAGCCCTCGTTCCCTCTCGCGGTCGTCTTCGCCCCTGTGGCCTCGCTTGAGACGCTTGTATTTGTGCTAGAGGGGTAATTAGCTCCGTAATCATAGAAGTGCGACGGAATATCTACATCAGTTGTCGCCTTGGCCTGCCACTCTGGGTTCGCCTCCCCAATCAGGTCGAGATCCTCCTCGTCCAGGGCGGCCTCCTCCTTCTCGCGCTCAGCACGTCGGCGCTTCCCCCGTCTCCGTTCCCGAGCCTCGGGCTCCTCATCCTCCTCATCATCGATAATGAAACCTTCGCGGACCTAGAATAGCGGTTAGTCTCTGGCATTGCCACTGCGCCACGCGCTCTGGGCGTAACATACAGCGCGGGCGGCCTCGGCGTCATCATCGTCCTCCTCCTCCTCCTCGCTGGAGTCGTCCATTTCAGGCTGAGCCTGTTCCTTCCGTGGGCGGGTCTCGCCAGTCTCTTCGTCAAAGGACTGGTCATCTTCCTCGTCGGAGGCAACATCGGCCTCGCCCGAGATGAGGTCGCGCATACTCATGCTGGGCAACGAGGCTGTCGTGGATGGCGAGTAGCCGGGTGTTGAGTTCGGATGGCGGGTGCAAAGTAGCGTAACCTTGAATCTTCCCCCGCGACAGGAAGTAAGGTGTAGGGTGTAGAAGGGGAAATGGAAGTGAAAGAGAAAAGAGAGGTTGAGCGTGGCGTGGTTATTAGGAGCTCACTTGTTCAATGAACACCCTCAAAAAGTCGCGACGTTCTGAAGTTAGTAGGGGTAGGCAGAGGGACCTGTCACGAATTAGGTCACGAATTCACTCAAGGGTGAGGGTGGAAAAGTAAGTTGATGCCTGAATGCCTGAGGCTTGAACATGTAATTGTGGTGCCTGAGGCCGCTAGTCAGAGTTGGCTCTTGGAAACTGTCCGAGACTCAGTAAAAATAGCTCACTGTATACAAGACAGTACAAATTTGTGCATACTAACTTACAGCACAACTAGGTACATCTAGGTATCATCCAAACTTTATTCGTGACTTTATTCGTGCGAGACCTGAATTCAACTGAACGACTTGCCCCGCCATGTCACAGGTACCCAACCATATACGTAAATTTACTGGAAGCTCAGTGTACAGTACATGTAGTTCAGTCGGGAGTTATTATAATAATTATCTGAGAATCTATGAAACTACCAATAACTTGGAAACTATCAAACGTTTAATATAATTAGAAGTTTGCCAATCCTGGTTTCTCAAAGGTGAATGGCTAGTCAAGGGACATGACACGGCGAGCGTCTTCCAACGGGGTCCGTCCGTGATGCCAACCCCATACAGTTCAATAATTCAATATTTCCTACAGAACTAACAGGAACGGGGCCCCTATTCCTTCGAACCCCTCTATTTCGAATTATTTGAATTCTGCTCGGCTTGGCTCTGCTGGACTGCACTTCTACAACTTATACGATATAACACGATCCCCCCTTACGTCTGTCCCTCAGCTCTTCGACTCCGCTCTTTCTCGCTGCACTTGTATCTCTTAAGCGCCATCCGCCCAATCTGCGACCCAACCCAGCACGAATCGCCAAATTCAACTGGCGGCTGCGACAACACCACAGCAAATCGATCCAGTGCGACCAGCAAAAGACCCCCTTCCTGAACCATCCTGCCCCTTTGTGCAACCTACCGCCTGCAATCCGTACCTAGATCCGGCCTCCTCGCACCTCTCGACCTCGACCTCCCACTCACGAACAAACCCGCAGCGCCCGACCCGCACACGAACCCAACCCACCCCTCCGTCTCAACAGGATAAAAATCTCTCTACAGCTTCAAGGCCACGGCCGTTGCAGAGAGCTGCTCCCCCAAACACACACACCACCGCATCGGGAGTCATACAGCCCACCCCACCCGCAACGATGTCGGGCGAAGGCTTCGGCGTGCGCACGATGAAGCGCAAGAACGTAAAGGGCCTCGCCCTGAACGCACCGGCCCCCCGCGCCCCGGCGCCCTCGAACGACGACCACGCCGCTCTGGACGACGCGGCCAGCGGCCGCACGGCCCAGCTCGAGATCGGGATCGAGTACAAGCTCGACCTCAAGCGTGAGGATCTCGAGGTGCTGAAGGAGCTCGGCAGCGGGAACGGGGGGACCGTCAGTAAGGTCCGACATATCGCCACGGGGACGGTCATGGCGAGGAAGGTGAGTGCGGGTGGTTTTCCCAGTGGGTGCCTGCGGAGGTGCTGACTTGCATAGGTCATACATGTGGAGGCGAAGAAGGAGATCCGTCGCCGGATCGTGCGGGAGCTGCATATCATGCACGAGTGCAACTCGGACTACATTGTGAATTTCTACGGCGCCTTCCTGAGCGAGAGCAACGATGTCATCATGTGCATGGAATACATGGACGTTGGGTGAGCAGCCAGCCCCAATCCCCCCCTCCATCACTTATCAACCCCTACTAACCCCCCCTCCAGCGCCCTCGACCGCGTCTCCCGCGACTTCGGCCCCATCCGCGTCGACGTGCTGGGCAAGATCGCCGAAGCCACCCTCGGCGGCCTAACCTACCTCTACATCAAGCACCACATCATGCACCGAGACATCAAGCCCTCCAACATCCTCGTCAACTCGCGCGGCTTCATCAAGCTCTGCGACTTCGGCGTGTCCGGCGAGCTCGTCAACTCCGTCGCCGACACCTTCGTCGGCACATCCACCTACATGGCGCCCGAGCGCATCCAGGGCGAGAAGTACACCGTCAAGTCCGACGTGTGGAGTTTCGGCCTGTCCATCATGGAACTCGCTATCGGCAAGTTCCCATTCGACGCCAGCGAGCACCTCTCAGACGGCGACGCAGCACCAGCCGGTATCCTCGACCTCCTCCAGCAGATCGTGCACGAGCCCGCGCCACGGCTGCCGAAGAGCGAGGCGTTCCCCCAGATCTTGGAGGATATGATCCAGAAGTGCATGTCTAAGCGTCCCGAGGAGCGTCCAACGCCTCAGGAACTCTATGTATGTCCACCTACCCCCCTTCCCCCTTTCCATCCCATGGACCACCCCACTAACAACCCCCAAGGAACGCGAACCCTTCGTCCAAGCCGCAAAACGCACCCCCGTCGACCTCCGCGACTGGGCCGTCTCCCTCATGGAA
>LMYD01000611.1:0-105319 GCA_001630595.1 Pseudogymnoascus sp. BL308
TTCAGAGCTTGGGTTGGGGATGGACGGTGTCGGTGTCGGTGGTGTTTTTGTCTCACTTGTGGGTTTTTGTGATGGGGGATGGGTGGGGGATGGGGGATGGGAATCGTGCGTGTCTTGGGTGTTTGCGATGTGTGCGGGATGGGGATCGTACGTGTCTTGGGTGTTTTGTTTGCTAGACGTGAGGCGTTTGTGCCTCCCTCTCGATTCTGATGACGAGGGGTGGGGGGTGCGACGATTCACTCTCGTGTAGTACAAGGGAAGGCGGCAGGTGCGGCGTTCTGGAAAGGTTTCGTGGTCTAGACATTAAATTCCTAAATTTTTGCGTAGATGTAGGTGGTGCTACTGTGTAGTAGTATACTAGTGTAGATATATATCGCTTTGCTTGAGATGTGCTTGGGGTATTATATGCCAGCCTTTATCATCCAATTCTAAATTCCTAGACCTTTCCTTCCTTCGTCGCCCATTCCCATTCGTAAACCAAAAATAAGAAAATTATCGTGCGCGCGCGTCCTCACTCATGCAGACCGATGGTACTATACTAGTACCTCCCTTCTCCTCACCATCCTCCTCCTCGTCCACTCGCTCACCCGAACACACCAACGGTACTATCCAAGTACCTCCCCTCACCCATCCTCCTCCTCTTCCAGCCCCACCCCGCCATCACCCCGACTCAACCCCTCCAACAATCGTCCAATCAACTTGAAACTCACCGGCTTTGTCAAAAAATCATCAAACCCGCACCTCTCCGCCTCATCCCTATCCCTCTTACTCGCCAACCCAGTTAGTGCCACAATACGAGACCTACTACCACCCTGCTCTGCCCGCTCCGCCTCCATCACGCGGATTGCGCGCGTCGCTGCAAACCCATCCATACCCGGCATACTGATGTCCATGAAGACGACGTCGAACGGGTCCACGGCGGAGCGCACGGCCGTCACAGCTTCGAGGCCGTCGCGTGCAGTGACAACGGTGTCGCTGGGACGCTTGGAGAGGTAGCGCGTTAGCAGGAGCAGGTTGAGCGCGTTGTCATCCACGGCGAGGATGCGAAGGGAGCGCGTCGGGACGGGCAGCGACAGCGACGCGAGAGTGAGCGGCGGGGCGCTCAATGGTGTCCGTGGACGACATGCCGATGATGTGCCGTTCGTAGTGGGCTCTAACACTAGGGATTGCTCTTGCCGGCTTTCGGGGACGGGAGTCCGTGGCCCGGCGGACCAGCCGAGTGAATGCTGCGTCACGGTTTCATCGCTAGGAAAGCGAACGGGGTGTGGGTTCGCGGCTTCGTCCTCAAGGGCGGCACGGCGGGCGGGATCGTGGAAGAGAGAGAGTATGGCGAGGGCGAGCTTGAATGGGCCGATGGGCATGGACAGAGTCTCCGAAAGGGGGGAATCCATCTGCGCGCGTCGTGTTGAGGGGCGGTCGATGCGATCCTGCAGGTTGAGGACGCGGGATGTACAGGGCGGGAGGGGCGCGTCGTCCGGGCCGAAGGGGGCGCACTCTCTAATAACGAAGTCCGCCTTGGCGAGGGTGGTAGCATCAGGATCTGCCAGCAGCGTGAACCCGAACCAGGACTTGCAGTATCCTGCTACCGTCTTCCAAGCGAGCGAGTCGTCGCGGGTGTCGGCTGTATGAGCGGGCGCGCGCCAGATAGCAACCGATTTGCCTGGCGCGAGGGCGCGCACACCTTCTACTGCCGCGGCAGCTTCACGGTCTGGTGCATCGAGGCGGTGCGCGTGCGTAGAGCTCAGCTCCGTGGGGGTGCCCTCAGCATCGGCGAGGGAGAGGGGGAGCAAGACTTCGACATCAGTGCCCCTGCCGAGCTCGGACCGGATGTTGATTTTGCCGCCGAGCTGGGCGATGATGTTGCGCGTGATGGAGAGGCCGAGGCCGACGCCCGGGATGAAGGGGTCTTCCTGCGCAAAGGGCGTATAGAGCTTGCGCTCCATGTATTGCTTTGACATCCCGCGGCCGGAGTCGATGACGTTCAGGGCGAGTATCTTCTGTCCCATTTTGGACGTCGGGTCAGATTGTCGCCCGTCGGTTTGCTTGACGCGGAGCTGGATGAGAACGAATCCCGTGTTGGTGAATTTCATTGCGTTGCTGACAGTGTTCATGATTATGCGGCGCAGAGCTCCAGGAATGATCTTGAACATCCAGTCTCTGTCCTCGAAGTCGAGGATGACTTCGACTGGGTGGGCATATGGTGCATCGTGTGGGGAATCGGGGTCCGCGGTTTTGTCCTCATTTCCAACGCCAGTGTACCCGCGCGTAGCGATCAGTCCATCGACAACGCGCTCGCAGAGTAGAGCGACATTGGCTGTCAGATCCAGCTCGTTTGAGAATGAACCAGACGAGTTTTTCTTCTGGAACGAGTTGATCTTACTATAGTCCAAGACATGATTGATCGTGTCCAGCAGCGCGGATCCGCATGTTCGTATCGACGCCACTAACTGATCCTGCGTCTGATCAAGGTCGGAGTCGTGCAAGAACTCCGCGCTGGCAAGTATACCGTGAAGAGGGCTGCGAAACTCGTGAGATATGCTACTGATGAAGTCCGACTTGACGTTGTTGGCCATGATGGAGTCTAAGCGACTGATCTCAACCATTACAGAGTTTGACAGAGCAGATATATAGGCCAGCTCAGAATCGACAGTGAAAACAGGAAACGAATTATTACTCCAAACAAAACACCCCGAATGCCAGCGATCTAGGGTAATTAGCGACGTTACGAAGGAATGAAGGGCTACTTACTTCCGCTTGCATCCCACAACGGCAAGAAAATGATTTGACGAGCGCCCTGAAAAACTTTTGACAAAATTGCAGCCTCGGCCGCTTGCCTCGTAGAATCGGCGCTTATATTATAAATTGACCTCTTCCCCTCCATCGGGGTGGTCCTTTGCGGGCTACCAGCGGTGTCGTCTTGGTCGAGGGAGGAAAAATACCCCTTCTCGTCTATGTACCATATATTTCCCTTTGGATACATATCGATAAAATCCTGGAGTGTCTTCCCATCCAGTGCTCTTGACCTCCGATATGCATGCTTGGAGCAGGACAGCGCTGGCACCCGGACTGGCCGATACTCGTCATAGAATCCTCGGACCTGGCCAGAAGGTATCGTAGACTTTGGGTCGATTCCCGTCATTGTTAAGTCGTTCTCGGGGCTCAACTCACTCTCAAAATCGACGCTCCCGATCCCAGAAGTTACGCTGTCGAGGTCAGGCTGAATAGGGTCAAAATAGTCCGTGCTAGCCTTGGGTTCGCTGGGGCCGATAGCCGTGTCGAGGAAGACAACCCCCCCTGCAGTCAATTCGAGAGACTCTCGGAGGACATAAGCCGCGTGATCTAGCGCCTTTTTGATTTTATCCAGCACAATTTCCGAAGCCCCCTTCTTTTTAGGCCATCCGTCGATGTCGGTATCGCCGGAGGTTGAGGTCTGGCTGGTGATGTTTGTTGATTCCATGCTTGAGCGCTGAGCTTCACTCTCCCCAAAGCTATTCGAGGACAACGGAAACTCTGGATTAGAGTCTGTATCTGCATCTCCAAGCCACGTTGTCCGCTCCAAAAATTTGGCCACGCCTGTACTCATCAAGGCGACGCGGCGTCTCTCTGCTGCCTCTCTCTTACTTTGAAGGTGCCTCATAACATTTTCCGCCGTTTCAAACAAGCCTGATATTTGTGTTAGTGTTGCACAGAATTGAAAAGTTGTGTCTTACATTTCCTTTCCCGCTCAGTAAGACCATTTGGGCGTGACTCGTTGTCAAACACGAACAAGGACCCTATATTGACCCCGTGAGCCGTGGTAATAGGGGTCCCCGCGTAGTACTTGTAGGCGGCAATGGTTCCATTGACAACAGGCTGGTGTTCGTAGCGCGGGTGCGTATGAAGATCTGATACTTCAAAGCACGGATAACCCCCCGTAGTTCCGTCCATTGCCATAACATTCTGGTGACGGGTTAGAACGCCCACTCCACGTGACTTGGCTGACGACATACCTCACAGAGACCTCCAGGAGTTTCGATGGTGCAGCATCCAAACCAGTCATTGTTGGTGGTAATCTCGTTTGAGGAGTTGTCAGGGCGGGTAACGCCAGCGACAAAGTACTCGGTGGTGTTGTCTATGAGCGAGACCATAGCCCGAGTGCCACGGAGTCGCCACAAGATCAGCTCCGCATATGCACCCAGCGCCCCATCGTCGAGGATAGACTGGTTGATACCCTGGGCACTGCCAGGCGTGGAGCCATCATCAAACGGTGCATAGAACCTATCGTGATGCAAACTCAGTCAGCATAATTCGGGCGAGCGCGCACGCGGCCATGGCGGCAAACATCTTTGCGGCATCATTGTGGTTGGGCGTGATACTTGGAGCGGGGAAGGGTACGTACTTCCTGAGCTCTTGCGCCCTCTGACTCTCGGACATAACGACGTGCGCGGCGCTCGGCCACGACTCCACGAAACTGTTTGAGCGAGAGGGAGAGATAATCATACAGTGAGGACCCGGTGTGTTTTTGGGTGTGTTTTTGAGGTCGGCGAGCCGCGAAACCATCGAGTCGTTGACAACTGATGAGATCAAGCGGGATCTACATCGGAGCCGGCGGTACTTTAGTGCGGCGTCGGGTATCGTCTCTGTCGGATCTGGGGGACCTGTATAATACAACGAGGGGCGGTCTTCGTCGATAGTATAGATATCGGAAATTATATTATGCGTTACTTTGCGCTTTGCAATTCATTACTGTGCAACAAGAATATATAAATGAAAAAAATGAAACAAAAAAAGCGTCAATTGTGCGACAAAATACCCCAAATAATGTGACGACAACCCAATGCGAGCCCAAAGGGGCCAGACCGCTAAAAATGTGATTATGTAATCAGATATTAATGAAAAGTGGCGTGGTTCAGGCAATGTTCTGCTCACTCCCACCGTCTTGGGGGGCCTGGACTACTCAAACCGCCACTCAATATATATCGCGCTATAACGCGCCAACTGCGTTTAAGTATAGTGGTCCTATCATCCCCCGCCATATCCTAGACCAGTCCGCTATGCAGACCTCCTAATCCCTTCTGGTTTTTTTTATTCTCTATTGTCTACTTCATCGACGACGATCCCGCTCTCCTCCCCGCACCTACACTAGCCCCACATCCCCAAACCTCTCGCTTCCCCTCTTCACATATCGTAGGGGAATACTGGTCCCAGACAACAATCTCAGAGTGATGATGATATCGCATTTCCGAATTGTCTCCTCTGCCTTCCTCACGGCTTTAGCATATACTTCCCTCCTCTGCTCCCTCGTCATGTGCTCAACCTCTTCATCGCTCGCCCACTCTCGAACGTCCAGCTCGACTGAGTACTCCTGGAATATTGTCGCTAGTACGGCAGTTATCTCGACCTGCGCGAATCGGCGCCCAGGGCACCCGCGCGGGCCCTCCGAGAATGGGATGAAGGCGCCCTTGGCGGGCCGGAATAGTGCAGATGAGCCATCGGCACTCATGCTCTCTAATTCCTCGGGGTTATCAGATTCCCTGCTCCCATCCTGGGGTGCGCGGTGTGTGGGACCACTAGCTGCCTCGCTATCTGTAGCATCCTTATGATACTCGGAGCTAAGCAGCCACCGCTCAGGTACGAAGTCGTTCAGATCGTGAGTCCTTCCTGTAAGCTTCGAAGGCTGATGTGGGTAGTTGTTGGGGTCACGGCCAGTCCCTATAGCATCCATATGCATGAATGTGCCAGGGGGAACCCGCAGAGCCTCCCCATTCACGATAACAGTTTGCGTTGTGCCTCCCTTCTCCTTAGACAGTGTGTGTTTCGGTATGCACACCACAGGTGGCATCAACCGCATTGTCTCGTTTTGCGTAGCACCGATCATGGAATTGAAAAGACGGTTCATGGTCTCCGCGTAAGTCCAGGTGCTGGGTTTTGACTTACCGACAATGTGATCAATGTCAGCATGGAGTAGGTACTGCGATGGGCGGTTCATGGCTAGGAAGACCATGCAGAAGTGCAGTATGTTGGCAGACGTCTCGTGACCAGCGAAGAGGACAACGAAGGCGTTGCCGGTGATTTCGGAGAGCGATAGTGAGCCCATTTTCTCAGAGGCAGGTTTTTCGTCGAAGCCAGGAGAGCTGTTGAGTGCAGAGACGAGAGGCTCTGTTGTGGTTAGTTTGTATAAAGAGATGGGGGGATATAGATGACCAACTCAGAATATCCATCGTGCGAGTGTCTGTCTCGCCAGTTTCTAGCCTTTTGAACTTATATTCTACAAGCTCGATGAAATAGTCACTGAGTTCGAGGAATGACGCGTAGATTTCCTGAGTTATTTTCATCGGGAGCATCTCTGTAGATGATTAGAATCCCGAAGCCATACCATACATCCCATGTGTATAAAGGAGAGAGGGGACGAACTGATCAGCCACATCGGCAGCACGGCAACCCACAAGAAGCAATCCTGAAACAAATCCACAGTATACTTGAACGGCAACTTGTGGTTCGCATTCAACTTCTTCGTGTTGAACCCTGGCACTGCCCTCGTTCCCAGCACACTCTCATCCTCCCCCGGCCACGTCTGTGGCACCCCAAATGCTGCACCGCAAATCACGTGAAGAGCCAACATCGCCATCTGCGGTGCAACATCTGGCACGGTCAAATCGTCCTGCGAGCTCCCATCCGTCGTGGCGAGGTAGTTGAATAGTCCCCGCGCCTGGCGCACGGACTCCTCGAAGACGAGTGCATTGCTCTTCTCGTTGAAGGAGGGCCCGACTATGCGGCGGTGGCGCTTCCACTCTTCCCCTTCGCTCGACAGCATGTTCTTGCCATAGACCTCCACGACATGGTACAGGTGGACAGGCTTGAGGAAGTCCGACTTGCGCGCCGTGATGGCGGCGTTGAATTCCGCCGAGCGGCTACTGATGTACGTCCCATACGGGCTGACCACAAGGAAGACGGGAGCGAGCTGTGTTGCCGTCTCGTCTTGGAACAACCATTGGAAATATGTATAGGCGATCCTGCGCGCGTTAGTAGACGACTCGTATGTGGTAGAGTGGGTAGGGGGCGCACTTGGTGGTGATGCGATTTTTGGTACCCGGGATCATCTCGTACAGAGGGATGGCGATCTTTTGAAATGCGCTCCAGAAGTTACCAATATGATTGAATGCTGCAGAAATCAGTATCGTATATCATGCATTAGGAGGAGGAGCTCACGTAGCACTACATAGGGAATATTGGTCGTCTTCGCGATCGCGATTTGCCGTCTTAGGGCCAAGTACCGCTGTACGCAGCTATAGGCCACAATGGCCACTACGGCAAGAGCAATGGGTAGAGCGCGAGACATGGCTTCTCCGGGCTTTGCTCTCACAGATTTAATAGAAAATCAAACAAAACCGAGAGGAGAGACGCGCGATAAGTTCTGTCCTGGTGTAAGCTGACAATCCGTTAGCTTATCGAACTTGTGGCAGGGGTCGTTCCCAGTTTAGCTTTCTTGCTTTGCAGATTAACAAATTAACTTTGCTATACTTCGTAATTCAAGCTTTCCACGCATAATAGCCCTGTCGAGCGCAAACACTTGCAATCACAAAATAAATTTAAACTCTTAGGTACCGACTGTATGATTTTAAGATTCCAAGGAAAATGTAGAGGAACCTACTCATCTGGAGGAGGGTATGACAATGCCAGGGGAGTTAGTCTATCGTTTTCTCCTGGCGAGACTACCTA
Organism: Pseudogymnoascus sp. BL308; assembly: GCA_001630595.1. Classification (NCBI taxonomy): domain Eukaryota; kingdom Fungi; phylum Ascomycota; class Leotiomycetes; order Thelebolales; family Thelebolaceae; genus Pseudogymnoascus; species Pseudogymnoascus sp. BL308. Next base: position 7,699 of record LMYD01000611.1, read on the forward strand.
TCTGCTCCATGTATTCGTGTGATAATTTTGAATGCTATCATTGACTATCCATAATGAACATTGTGTGCATATCTAGCCATGGGTATGACATGTCGTATATCCCCATCGCTTAATACCCTTGCATCCCAATATACTTCTTATGCTGTATTTTACCCCTTCCTAGACTTTATGGGAGCAAGAAAACGGACTAAGGCATGCGGGATACTAATACTACGACTTCGGTGGTACAGGAGGACGTCTGGGGAGCTATGGTGATCTACTGCCGTATGGCGTTAAGAATACCTATGTAATCCTTTCTATCGCTGAACTGCCCTGGTGAAGGTATGTCCCAGTACAAGTGGGCGCACAATACGTACACGTGAAATATGACGATACTTACTTGAAAATCGGTCTTCTCGCAAAATCTTATAACTATTCAAGACACAATGGTAGTCCTGACTACATATATAAGAACTACAAAAAACATCTCTCCCCCCCTCGTTCTTATTCTCTGTATCTAGTAAATGCCCTTCATACCCTCAGGCGAGTTAATATCTTCGCGCAGACTCAAGCGAATAAGACCGTCATTAACTTGATGCCCGCAGGCTTTGATTATACTATTCATTATCTATTAAAAGATATCCCAATTCATACACCCATACCTTTGACAAGATAACAATCCCATCCCCTCATATCCACAAAACAAAATATATTTCCCTTCAACTCCCAACCTTACCCTCCGCCATCAACCTCCTCAGCCCATCCCTGTGCACTCTTCCCCCTCTCCCCTCCCTCAAGCTCCTCTCTGCCCACACCCCCTCCGCAACTCTCTTCCGAATCTCCTCATCCTGCCTCTGACGCGCCACCCTCATCTTCTCCTCCATCAGCTCCCTTCTTCTCGAATCCATTACCTCCAAATCTCCCATCTCCGGCCTTAGCACCCCCTTATTCAGGTACCCGAGACTATTCCTACTCCCTTCATTCCTCGCCATAGCCTCCTGCTGCTGTGCACTCCCCGGCAGCGACACCATCGATCCATACCCCGCCACCGAACCCGCGCTAGGTACCCGCGACAACGCCGTTCCAGGGCGGATATGCGGTGACCGGAGCGGCCCGATCCCGTCCTCAGTGGGGCTGCCCATCAGCGCGCCCCCAGGGCCGTATGCAGAGCTTGACGATGCACGGTAGGCGCGCGGCGGCGCAGCGAGTGACTGCATGGAGGTTGAGCGTGAGATGGCGTATGGGAGGGCAGGGTGGCGCATAGAGGTGCGCGTGCTGCTGCGCTTGGGCGACTTGGAGTGGATGGATGCGCCTGCGGATTGGGGGCGGATGGGGGAGGGGGCGACCGAGCCGGTGGTGGCGGTTTGGGTTAGAGCGGCGGGGTTGACAGGGGCGGGGGATTCGGTGAGTTCGATGGAGGGAGAAGGAGATGTCGGGGTAAGGGGCGTGGTGTCCTCGATAGGAAGTGCAGCCGGGGTTTCGGCTAGGGATAAGTGTTTGGCCCATTCCTGTGTGCGGAATGTTGTTGCGACCTTTGGTGGTGCGGGTGGGAGGAGAGATTTTCGTAGGGAGGGTGGCGGTGAGGGCGGTGCCATCTCAGAGGGTGGCATTTCAGAGGTTGGGATTTCAGAAGGCGGCATTTCAGCTGGCACCTCTTTCGTCTGGCCGTCGAGAGGCGAATAAGTGGATTCTCCATCTTCACCAATAATAACCTTGTCAAATATCATGCTCGTCCTAGGTGTACCAGTTGGTAGACTCCTGAGATCCTCGTAGTCAGCCTCAGAATCGAGATAATCGATCGTCGCTGCGATGCTGGATGAGCGATCCCAGTCATCCATGTCGTCTGTCAGTCTGTGCTTCGACGGCGACTTAGATAGGCGGTGTTGTGCAGTCGACGTATTATGTGATAACCTATGCAGTATCTTAGAGCCGGCCGAGAGGTGTTTCTGTGACGCCAAAGAGCTGTTGGACAGCCTATTCATAATCTTCGATCCTGTGGAGAGGCGTAGGGAATTACGACGCGAAACAGGTTCTTCGTCTGTCGGTAACTGCGGGTCGATAGATTGGGATTTGTGGTTTGATATAGAGCTTTGCCTCGAGACAGACCCCTCAAGGGCAGCAAGGGCTTCTTCATCACGCGATATCCGCCTGGCTGGGTTACTCTCATGCACGCCAGCTGTCAGACCACCAACGTCCATTGTGCTGCCATCTGTGCGACTGATACTACCCTCAGTTGGGCTTGGCAGATCCGCCATCTCGATCCCATCCATCTGGACGGTTATCTGCGGCGTAGTCTGCCCCTTCGTGCTCATGGTACCAATCCCGGAATCCACGGAGAGGCAAGTTTTCGGATCATTATTGCCATCACCGTAGACTGCCTCCCATTGCTGCCTCGTACGGGTATTCTCCCACTCCACTCGTCTCCCGACCATTTCCTCTTCCCTGTTCAAGCTCCTCCTCTTCTCAGCCTTTGCCGCTGCTCTGCGGTCCCTGCGCTTCTTGATGAACTTCCACAGCTTCATCTGCGTTAATATCCCTCCTGCGGTGATCATGATGACTCCGGCAATCTCAACTTTAATGCCGTGTGTTACGGGGTATGTGTTGGTATCCAAGGGGAAGACGTTATCATTCAATCTCCAAATGTAGACCCAAAACTCCTTTAAACCAGCACGCGAGAAGCAGTCGACACCTAGAATAATAACTGTAGCACCGCCAAACGCAAGAGACGCTATGAGGCCGTATGGCTTGGTGAAGGGAATGTATGCCGTGGACCAAATCGCAGCACTAAAAGCGACGATGAAAATAGTGATTGAAGTTGTAGAAGTGAGCAGGCCGCCGGGTTTGAGGACTAATAGCCACATCGAGAGGCAGAAGCCGCCAAGAAGGCACCCGAAGCCTTCCGTCAAATCGGGAAAGAACATAGCGCCCGCACCGAATACTATACCGGTTGCAGTGATGGCGACGAGATAGGCGCCTTGAGTAGCGTCAGGAACGGCAGGATTCATGACGTAGAGGATCAAGACTGTAACTGATAGGCCGGCCAGATACGCGGCAGAGAGGAAAACGTATATTAGCCTATGCTGTATGCCGACGAATGCAAATACAATGCCGCTTATCATGAGAAGCGCGCCCCCAACGCCGAATGCGGGCGTTATTCGGGGCTGGAGGGGAAGTGGATCGGGAGCCGCCGTCTTATAGTCGGCCGTTCGAATAGCGTCCGCGGTGCTCGAAGTTGCGGGAGTGGATGTAGTCGTCCGCGAACGTGTTGAAGTTTTAGTGGTGGATGTGCTAGAGCTCATCGATGTCTCTGAAGAGAGTGAGGTCATTGAAGCTTCGCTTTTGGTGGTGCTAGGTTCCGCAATAGCCGTGGCCAGATCCGGTAGGTCTGGAAGACCCGTGTCTCGCCCTGATAGACCATCCCCTCGGCGTGATATGGTGGTGTCGGCGCTGATTAGACCAAAGTAGAGGCCGTATAAAACGATAGCGCAGAGTAATGAGCGGAAGGAAGCCATAATGGCGACTAATTGGAACCTCAATCGAAAGAGTGAAGAAGGAGGAACCAGAATAAAAGAGTGTATTACCGAACGACGGTCGACATATGAGGGTGTACGTCAGAGACGGCGAACAGGTGTGTGGGGTGCGCTCTGGCTAAGGAAAGTGAGAAAAGCGCTCAACAAGAGACGCAGGAGTGCATAGTGTCTGTCCTTTGCATTCCCTTGACCCCGACGAATATGACAAGAAGATACCGCACACAGCAGCACTGAAACGAGTGACAGAATCAACACGTCAGAAAGACGCGAAGAAGAAGTTGACAAACCTTGGGGAGGACATTGAAAGTAGTCGAAGCAAGGTACTAGAGCGGGAATGCTCGGGCCACCACCCGGTTCATCAGGAGTCCCATGGTGGGTGGAGGGGCCAAATTCGATCAAAAACCGATCGCAGGATATGACAATGCTTGGTTAGACGCAGAGTTTGATCTGCTTTCAGGCACGCAGGGATGCTGTATGGGCCCTGTAGCGGTGCCGTGGTGGGCTATATGAGGGGCGCTTACTGCCAAGTTGAGCAAACTAGTACTCTACGTACTCTACGACAGGCAGTGGCGCACATCAGCCGTGAGAAAATGAGTGATAAGCCGCTTGTGAGTATTAAAAGTACAGCAGTAATATAAGGAGAGAACTTCTACTTCGGTCAGCCGGGACAATCGGCATGCCGGAAGCGTGTTGAGAGTGTCGCGAAAGGGAGAGGAATTGGGGGAATTGGGGTTGGGGATTGATATTGAGGCAGATCCATTGGGTGTCGTGCTTGCATTGAGGGATACTGTCGTGCACAGTTTTGTCATGGTAATTGCCTGTATGCTGTAGAATACTACCTACAGTACTTCCAACTCCGTAGTGGTCGGGGGGGACACAGCGGCAATGGGGGAGTGGTGAGACAACAGCACCGAGTATGTGAGACAGCAGCAAGACACGCATCTTCTTCAGCTCCACTGGCTGATCATGGAAAGTACTTTTTCCCCCTACCTCCGGGATCGAGGAGGAACATCCGGATCAGCGCCAGGAAGAAGAGCGACAGGAATAGCGGCAGGAACCAATATTGCGTGCCTTATTCGTGCACTCTAGTGCCATGGAGTGCTCTAGCCGTCCATGACATATGGCATCTTAAGGTGATCTGGAGCGTGAGTGGCTAGATGTAGGAAGAGCGCCGCAGGGGAGCGGTAAGGAATAGCAAGGGAGTGGGAAGGAAGTGGCACGAGCGGAAAGGAAATGGCAAGGAAGACGCAAGGAAATTGCAGGGGGAGTGGCTATGGAGTGGGAACGTGGATATCACAGAGATGAAGTTTGGCTAGATGCAGGTATAGGGAGACGAAGCTAAGGCAAGTTACTCGACAGCTAAGAACGGCTAAGGGAGTGCTAAGAACAGCTGCAGCTGCTAAAGGGAGGAAGCGAGATTAGGTGCACAGAGCTTTTGTGGTAGTGCAAGCCGCCACAATTATTGCATTGCCTTCCTTGGCAGCCGCGACCAACAACACAGCAGCAGCACAACAGCAGCACCAACAACAATACCGCGTCGTGCATGCATGCTAACAGCGAAATTCACGCTCCATTACACGCTCCATCACACTTCGTCACACTCTCATCCAAGTGGTTGGGAAGGAGCACTGCACAAAAGGATTTCTCCACATACATACATACATACAGCCACCAGTGGGTATAGCGTTCATCCCGAGAACTAGAACTCATCAAATCTCGGGGACCTGTGATCACTTCCAAAAATCCGCTGAATGTTCCAAATATGTTCCAAATATGTTCCAGCCAGAGACAGCCCAGCCATCATTTTCGTGTTTTCGTGCCCTTCTTGCCCTTCCTGCCCTTCCTGCCCTTCGTAGGGGAAATACATGCAAAGTACTACGGAGCAACTGTGGAGGAATAGGGGCTGAATGCGGCAGGCTGTTTCCAGCCTCGCCTCCCAGCCTTGCCCCTAAATCCAATTTTAAAATGAGGAACAACCCCCAACCACCCCACACAAAATGTCTCACGTGACCCCTTTAATCTCCGACCACTGAGCGATCACCCTTACTCATCTGTCTCCATCCACGTGACCCTCTCAATCTCCGTCCACCGAGCGATCTCCCACCACATCTCCGTCCCACGTGACCCCTATCCACCCATCGTCCCAATCGAGACGAGACGCGCGCGAAACCCCCAAACGCGACTGAGCTCATCTCACCCCGACACCACCAACCCATCAACCACCACCGCAAATCAAACTACCACCACCACCACCTACCCACAAACATGTTCTCCCGCACCATCCTCCGCGCCCCGCGCGCCTTCGCCACCACGCCCCTCCGCGCATTCAGCACCACCCCCGCCCGCCCCCTCGCCAAGCTGCAGCTCATCGGGCATCTGGCCGGCGCGCCAGAGTTGACGGCTACCTCGACCGGCAACGAGATCGTCAAGTACAGCCTCGCGACGTCCAGCGGGCCCAGAGACAACAGGCAGACTAGCTGGTGGAACGTGGCAGCTTTCATTGAGGCGGGCGCGAGGAGGGACTTTTTGCTGGCTCTCGATAAGGGGACGTTGGTTTATGTGGAGGGGGATGCGAAGATGGATCAGTATACGGATGCCGAGGGGAAGGAGAGGAGGGCGTTGAATATTGTGCACCGTGAGTTATTCAGGGGTGTGGAGCGTAGAAGGGAGGGGAAACTAACGTGACGTAGGCTCTGTGGAAATCCTGAAGAGACCGACTCCGAGCGAGGAATAGATGGTTGAGACGATGAGGGAAGGGACAGGATGATATGGATGTGCGGGATATCTCCCCTCTAGGATTTTCGAGGGAGGAATGACGAACGGCGACTGCGGGATACAATACATCTCGAAACCCCCGACTCGGTATAGAGAGGGATGGATGGATGGATGGATAGACGCGGCAGCGGCGGCAGAATTTCCTTACGTGTATGATATAAGGTATGAATGAGTCTCGGCGCGGGAGTATGTATAAGGAATACCTACCAATCAGAAAACTTTCATTGCATTCTGCCTTGGCCACACAATGTCTTTTCGCAATGCGCGCAGCTCTAATTGCATTCATTTTTGGGTGGAAAACATCATTTCATTAACTCCTGCTTCTCTAACACATCATCGCGGTAACAATACAAGCTTGACCAGATCGGAGGATTCCAGTTTTCTGCCCCGTTTTCATATTCCATTTGTAATGACATTGTGTTCCGTTATGCATTATCCCCTCATCGTCGTTATCATAGTGTCATTTCTGCCGTTGTTGTCGCTGTACATGCACGCAAAACATTCCGGGTCGATGTTGAAGTCGAAATCATCCCAAGCCATGGGGAGATGTCCCAGGAGAAAATCCAAACGCTGAACCATTCCCAGCTAAGAAGCTAGATTGGTTGGTGGGGAGTCTTTAAAGATCCCCGAAAAAATCAAAATGCTGCACCGTCTCCAGCCAAGAAGTGTTTGGCTGGTTGGTCGATGAAATCCAACGCTGAACCATTCCCAGCCAAGAAGTTTCGACTGGTTGGTTGACCGGGGCGGGTGAGAGTCTATGGAGATCTCCCAAGCGATCCGTGGTACACCACCCATCTCCCAGTTCCCAATATACAAAACAAAGTTGAACAAACGCCGAAACTCCTTTTCCCATCTGTCGAAATTATAAATTTGGGCAATTTACATCTTGCCTCCATCGTGCACCCTCCAGTTATACCTCGCCTCCATCGTGCCCCCGCCAGTACCAAATCTGCGCTTCCTTCTACTAGCTGCTAGTCCCCAGCTCTTCAGCGACCATCTCGAGTCCTTCAGAGGCTCAAACGGCGCCTTTTTGTTGCACAACGCCTTGCGCACACTTTGGTACTTGTACTCTTTCCCAGCGAGTGCAACCACAGCCTTGTGGATGTTAAACGATGTCATTGGCTGGTCATGTTGTGTCAAGACCTTCTCGACATACTTCCTCAACATTCCTTGACCTTGCCCCGGGGGGCGTCCAACTCGTGGGCGCTCTGGTGATGGCGTTCTCACAGTTGCACCTTCCGCGAGCCAATACAATCTAGAATTAGCATCGCCAGACGCACTGGTCGAACTCCTCGACGAAGCAGGTGGTGCGTTAGGGAGCGGCGTGCGCTTGGGTTTTGTTCCCGTTGGTGAAAGCTGCGAAGACGGCCTGATAGGGGAGTAGACGGAGCTTCGATACCCAGTGAAGTCACGTCCATGTTCGGACTCTAGGGTTATGTCTAGGTTTGAAAGGTAACCCATATCTACCTGGGTTTCCGCCGATTCCAATCTAGAGGTGCTGGAGTTATCAGTGACTAACGGCGCTCGACGAACGGAGGGGATCTGGTCTGGGCGAAAATTATATGAACCCGCCATCGTGAGGGCGGCAAGAATGAGAAGCTCACAAATATAGGGCCTTCGAAGACAAAATCTGGGCTATGCTACCACTTTGATAGTCGTTGCTGGTGTTGCCTCTGTTGGGAACCTTCTTTGATAGTTGTTGCCGGTGTTGCCTCTGTTGAGAAGTTACTTTGATAGTTGTTGCTGGTAAGTTGTCTCTGCTGAGAAGCTGCGTCGGAGTATTGACTTGTGGATAGGGAAGAAAATATGGAACTGTTGAGAGCTGCCCACAGGCATTTTACTACGGGATTGCCATTCGGACTGAGCTAATGCTAAAGCCTGGTCTGGATGGCAATTCATCGTCAATGAAGGGTCTATTCGTATCCCGACGAGCTAATCGACGCCAACCATAGGCCAGACTTCTGGTTTGAGCTAAAGAGGAAAGGACGGTGGGCTGATGGACAAGACGATACCAAGAATATGACTCTCAAAACATTAAGAGCGGTATACACGTCAAGATGGCGTGTGACGCCAGGATCGAGCTTTTAAGTGTGTATTACATCGAGCTACTTGCGGCGATTGTAGTCTAGTGTATATGTCAAGCTGCGGTACCTGGCCTGAGACGCCTTTTGATCTGTGGGATTCTAAAGAGTTCAGTTGGTGGAGTGGCCAACGTTTGGGAGACTTCAGTCTGTACCTTACCGAGGCCACGCAAAGGGGCTGCGGAAGACAGAAGTTATATTTCCGTCGTGTGATGCTTCAATAACAGCGAGATTTAATGGGAGCAAAGACTCTTCTGCACATACCCTTCTGTTGGGGAGCAGCGGATTAGCGACCATGGTCGTTCCTTCCAAGAATACAGATTAAGGAGGCTCAAAATGAGACCTAGAGGCTAAGTTCGTGGAATAGCCACAGGCGGTTGGAGCCGAGAGCATAAAGCACTGAATCTTTGTAGTTCGAGATGCTAATTTTAGTTCGGATGCTAGATCTGTGATGGAAAGTATTCAATAAACCATTTGTATCATTGTATATCAGTTCTACTCTATCGATCATTGGAAGCAAGTTGGCATGCTTAGTTTAGCCAAACACTGTCCATAGCACCAAACCCAGCAGCTACCCCACCCTCTTCGCTCTGATCGCCCTTCGTTCTGAGCAAGTATCCTCCATGCTCATTACTCAGCACGTCACCAGTATCCTGGTTCCAAAGGCAGGTGCCATACACGCCTAGCTCGCATATAACGCCTCCCTTCTCTACCTCACCGTTACGAAAGATAAAGTTCTGTACTGGTGGTGGCGTGATAATTTCCATCAGGATATATGACTTCCAGTGAGACTCCGGTAGGGATCGAAGGAACCCCGGGATGGCAGAGCGATAGATATTGTTTCCACCGCCCTCGCGCTGTGGTTTTAGCACGTAGCCTTTGCATTTTTCCCCGTCCAGTGCCAGCTCGCGGGCTGAGAGGCCAGCTGGGCTTTCATCGAGAGGATAGATGTTGGTGAACGTTTCTTCAAGGCTGGTACGAGTCGTAGAATCAGGAATGAATTTCGAAAGGATTGAAGTCGCGGGGTTTTCAACTGGAGTAGCAAGAACTTGTTGAACCTTCTTCGCACCAGCAAGCTGTGTCAGAATCGAGGGACACTTTATGGCATTTGAACGCTCTATGTGATGGCGCGCTTCCCATGCTGTTTGATCTGGATAGTCCGATGGGCCGTAGGCAGACCGGAAATAGACGACAGCCACTTCATATACCTCAGAAGGAGAGTAAGGTGGCAGATAGAGAAGCTCGCGGCGTGTGGTAGATGCCAAGGTAGTGTCTGCTAGTATTCTGGAGAATGGAAGGCGAAACACTGGTACATTGTCAGAGTTTTCAATATCATATTCAAGATGGCGTTGGTCGAATATATTTCTTTCTTGGTCCTGGACAACGAAGATGATGCAAGTCTGGTGGCTTGCAGCAGACTTTCCGTAAGCTTTGAAAGCTGTACGGAGCCCTGAGCCAAGGGACTCTATGCTTGAATTTTTAGGCAAATTACGGCCATCTTTTAAGGTATCGTCAACAAGATCACCATATGCGGTTTGGGCCAAGTATCTTCTCGCCGTTAGTAACGGCTGTAGATGGATTGGCGAAAGGGAGCAAAACACTGGCTTACTTGTGCAGCTTTGAAGTTTGGGAAGAGAGACCACCAAAGGAGGAGGCGATGGTGTTAAACTCGACTTGCTTGATATACGGCGTCGAATCTGGGTTTTCAAGATCCTGGTGCACCATATAATCGGAGCGAAACAATCCCAATGAAAGATTCTTCAGCCAAATTAGAATCTTCTCAATAAAGAAAACGAGGAGCAAGTACCTGAGTATACCCTTCTTCCTTCACCTTGAGATGAACTTTCCAAAGTTCAGCAATAAATTCATCAACTTCTAAAATCCTGCGTCAGGTTAGAAGCCGTAGAAAGTATAACTTCAAACTAATGAATTGTTCTAGTCCGACAAAAATGGTTTGGCCAGAGCAACCCAATCAACAATAAGAAATGGAATTCCAGTTCACAAAAGCTTACTCTTCTACAATAGCCGCCAAAAATCCCTCATCCCGAGAAATCGAAGCATAAAGTCCATTATATGCGGCTTGTACAGAGCTAGCCTGCTCAAAGCAGACCTGTGGAAATGGACTGGGCAGTAACGTGACTGGTGCAGTTGTTGCCAAAACACCATGGGGGTCTGACTCCAACGCAACAAGAGCCGGCGGAGGCCTCACGGCCAGCCCATGTGCAATTGACCAGTCTTTAACAAGCGCAGTAATGTGTGCGATTTGTTCCGGCGTCGGTTCTCGACGATATGATTTGTAGACCATCGTTTAAATCGGCACAAGATCCAGCTCTTTGAAGATGTTGGGGGAAGCAATTCTTAGAAGGAAATAACTTCAACGTAAAATTGAAGTGAAATCCAGGTGATTAATAGGTAGCAGCATGGAGTAATGTTGTATGAATAGCATTTGTCATCGGGTGGATGGATTGTGTGAGAGAGATATTTACCAGGCTTAGAAGAAGCAAGGTGACAAAGCGGGGTTGAAATATTTCCCCGAACTTCCGTCCTACCCCACGATCGCGCAACACCTGACGACGCGACCAAAAAGATTACGATAAGGACGTTGGACGTTGGGCAGCCAAACGAGCGCGACCCAAAAATTAACCACTTCATCTTTCGTTCACATTCCACCATTTCCGTCCAGCAACTGTTCTAGAAGGCCGCCTTGAAGTCGCTTCTATTCGAATTGATTACCGTTACTTCTAATTTCGTTACCTTACGCTGTTCCATCTCTCTTTCTCCACGAAAACCAACCAAGGCGTAGCCTCCACACGGTCTTGATCTCGTTGACAGTTACCCTTACTCAGTCGACTGTGCCTGCGCTCCTCTCCTAGTCTCATTTACATGCCAAAAACAAACAAGTGAGCCTCACTCTTCTACTTCTTTCCCAAGGATCTATCCAATCTGCCTGAACCTGGCGCACGATGGGTAATGACCTCCCCACGTCAAATTATTTACCAAAACGCTGTGGACCAAATGGCTAATGATGTTGGTATAGTAGGCCAGAGTCGAGCCGTATCGAAGTGGCTCACATCCGTTAGGTCACCACTTCAATCGGACACATGCTCACACGACGAGCTCACCGACACACTGTCCACTATGGACCAGGAAGATCCATGGGCATGGGACACTGATCGAGTTGTACAGGAGCTATGCACTGAGAATCGAACTTGGCCTCCGTTGTTTGTAACACAACTCTTACCCGATCCAAAACAGCTCGAGATCAACCTGCGCGAACAAGAAATAGATGGTCAATGGCTACTGACCGAGATCACCCATCAGACATTGAGAGATGACTTCGGTCTTGTTGGCCCTCGTTCTATAAAGTACCGAGCTACAATACTCCATGCGATATCTCACTTTCGAGGAAGGAGTCAGCAATATGCTGATTTCACGCAACAACATGGGCTACAGTCTCGATTCGATGGTGGAGATTTCAGAGAATCCGAAAGATCTGTCACCACAAGCAAGGCTTATACCCGTTTGCCTATTGAGGATGGCGTGTTGCCGGAAGCCCATGGTGAAAGCCAGATAACTACAAAGGAACCGCCCCAGATAAACTTGACGTCTCATACGCCTGAGCCGATTGTTACTCAAAATGGCCTCATACCAACCCCTTCGGACGCCGATGACGGTGGTCGGCCAGAGTTAAATCCCGAAGAGCCTGCTCCAGCTGTCAATAAAAACAAAAGAAAGCGTCTCGCACCAACGTTGGTTTCCCAATTAATCGATCCAGAGCGTCGCAGAGAGATCCCAACTGCTGCAGACAGCGTTCGGATTTATGACCCCCAAAATTTGGAACCAGGAGTTGTATTTACGGGTGACGATGGAAAGAAGCGCATGGTCCCGATACCTCAACCAGACCACGACGGGATAATTCCACATATTTTCCGTCCACCTGAACTGGCCGCGCCTGGCGCTGAGGCTTCCATGATATCGGGTGGAGTTAACGCTCTCGAAACAGCCAAGAAGCTGGCACATGAAGCCGAGTCGAAGAACTGCTTACGAAAGTCAATGGCAAGTCTAGCAGATGGTTATCTTGGTAAGCAAAAGCTGGCCGTGGACAGCATTTTTTACTCGGGAATCCCGGTTGGAAAAGAAGTCCCCTCGGCAGACGACAGCGACGGCGACTTTTTTCAGTCATGTTCAGATATATCAACGGGCCGACGTCTATACGTCAATAAAAGGATGAATTTTCTTCTACGGTCGCAAGCTGTCGACTTCAGCCGACATGGGAAGGGCTTCACGGCGGTTATTCCCTACCCTCCAAGACTAAAGCCGAGGTTCCAGACTCCTTCATTCTCGCTGTTTCACACAACGCCAAATGGCGACGTTATAACTACGAGAGAGGATCTAACGGCATGGCCTGAGTTGAATTCGGAACAACAGAAGCCATCGGCGTCAAATAATGATGATGAGCGCTTTTTAAGTTTCAATTTGCCAGGCGACATCGCCTTGGGTGGTCCAACGTCGTATGACAATTGGGATCCAGAGATCGCGCTCGAGAAATATCGGCACATTGATGGTGGAGATGAAGTGCTTCCGCTGTTTGGTGAATCTGATGAGGATGGTGAGTATGATATTGAGACTTGGCGTGAAATCGAGGAGGAACGAGGGCCTCAAGAAAAGGCCTCGATTGTATCAAAGAGGCATCCTCTAACCAATGATGAGGTTAGCGAAGCAATTGATCAGGGCATGGCTGTGCTCCATACCAAATGGCACAACGAGCAGCTTCCGAAACGACAGCCAAAGGCGTGGAGTATTTGGCACAAGTCTCGGAGGCGCAATACCAAGAGAGAGAAAATCAATATGGCTCAGCAACATCTTGACCGGATTGTGAATGACAGACTGGTCAAAATGCGCCAAGAAATTTTAAATGACCAGTGGACTACACAGAAGCAAGTTCATCGGCAATGTCAAATTATGGAACAGAGCATTTTCGACCGCGAAGACCTTCTGTGGCAAATCTCAGTTCTGGAGCAGACGAAACCACCTGTGAAGCCATCTCTACCAAGTTTGCCTGCCCCGAAATCTAAAAAAACCAACGTTCAACCATTTGACTTGGAAGGAGATGGGGAGGTTATCGACACTGATAGCGATTCGGCAAGTTCTTCCGATGAGATGGACGGCTTTGTTGTCAGTGACGAAGAAAGCGAGCACACTGATGAGGATGAGCTGGTCGCTGGGTCTGATAGTTCGGAATTTGAGAGGAGTATCAAAAAAGAGGCTGCACGTCGTGATCAAAGCTACAAAGACATCGCTCCGTCTGTCGAACCAAGTTCTGTGGACGACACTCCGATGAGTGGCACTGTTGATGAGTTTAATGATGTTGGCCACAAGCCGTTTGGTCAAAGTCTGCCTCCCAGCTCCCCATTGTCATCTCCGCAGACTCCGACCTCTTCGCGTCTTCAGCATGGCACGTCTGTGGATGGAAGCTCTGCCAACTTTGTTGACTTGACTTTCCTCTCAGATTCTCCAGAAATTATCGACCTCGTCACTCCATCCAAAGCCAAGCGCAAGCCTTCTGTGGGTGAGTCGTCGTTGGGAAGCAATACTCCGAAAGCTACATTAGAAGGAAGCCCAGCTTCAGACTCTGATGCCGACGCTGAAAAATCACTGGTATCGAATAAACCGCCGAAGGACATTCCATATAATGAACCAGCCACCATTGCTTTGTATAGCTATAAGGCGTGGGAGGAAGAAAACGACCCTGCTCGCCTAGTGATTGCTGTTCTCCACAACATGCCTAAAGAAGGAAGAACAAGCATCTCCGAGTTACTATCTGCTCATAAACCAAATGAACTTTGGACCCAGACTATCGACGTCATGCGAGTATGCCGTGACGGAAAAGACAGGCTAAGAGGAATGGACCCGAAAACTTTCGGCATCTTCACGGGCGTGATAAGGCTTTTCGATATGTATGTCGATTGCAAGAAGAAGAAAAACAGGACAGATCGTCTCGCGCCAAAAATGTGTCAGAAGCTGATAGACAATGCAAAGGAGAAGTTTGGGCCCTTTACTGAAGTATGTCTTGCAGCGGTAGAGGCGTATGTCGACGTAACGGCACCTTTAGCTGACGACGACGACGAAGAGCCATTTTTACGCACAAAAAGAAGTCTAATCACAAGTCCCACTCTTAGTGACGAGGAGCCACAGGAAACTCCTAGGAAACGTCAGCGTAAAATCTTTGAGAATGTTGAAGCCCGCAAGTTACGAGAAGACGACCAGGCGCGACTGGCAGAGCAGGAATGTCGCCGCCAAATTCTTCGTAAAAAATTAGCCCAGTCTGGGTCATCACTAAATGCAGATCGAGCAAAAATCATCATCAATGAGACGAAGTTTGAGGACGAGGGCTTCATTTTCATCCACGACCATATTGGCAGCCGGATCAAAAATCATCAGATTGATGGTGTCCGATTTATGTGGAGCCAGATTGTCTCAAAGGATGGCGCATCGCAGGGATGTCTTCTGGCGCATACAATGGGCTTAGGAAAAACAATGCAAGTCATTACATTACTCGTTGCCATCGCCGAAGCCGCATGCTCTAAGGACCCATCTGTGTCTATCCAGGTTCCTGACAGGCTGAAGCGCTCAAGAACTCTGATACTCTCTCCTCCAGGACTTATGGATAACTGGATGGATGAGCTACTCACTTGGGTGCCAGAAGAAGATGTAGGTCAGAAGATTGGAAGTTTTCGCAAGGTCGACTCCAATTTGAAGTTTGAGAAACGTTTGGCTGAAATTGACTTGTGGTATAAAAATGGGGGCATTCTTCTTCTCGGCTTTGAAATGTTTAGAAACATCCTGAACATGGGTCCAAAAGAGAACAAAAAGTCTAGAATGGACCAAGCTACTTTCGAAGTCGTAGAAGAGCAACTCCTCAGAGGCCCGAATATCATCATTGCCGACGAAGCTCATAAGCTTAGAAATATAAGCTCCGGGCTTACCATCGCGGCGACTCGATTTAAATCGAACAGCCGCATCGCGTTGACCGGGTCACCCCTTTCCAACAATGTTGAGGAGTATCATTCGATGATTGAATGGATTGCACCGAATTACCTCGGCCCTATCGTTGAATTCCGCGCGAAATTTGTCGAACCTATTCAAGACGGTCTCTATGGGAATAGTACTAATGCTGAGCGTCGACGGGGATTAAAGATGCTCGAAGTCCTGAAGGAAGATATTTCCCCCAAGGTCCATAGGGCCGATTCATCAGTCCTGAAAAACGACTTGAAACCGAAGATAGAGTTCGTTATTACGGTCCCACTGACTGACTTGCAACGCGAGGCCTACACTATATACGTGGAATCAATGCTCGAGTCTCCGCTGGATAAAAACCAGCTCACTGGGAGTGGGAAACTTCGCCAAACTACACTTTGGTCATGGATTGGAATATTAGCCCTTCTCTGCAACCACCCGATATGCTTCAAAGATAAGCTGACCGAACGAAAAACCAAAGCAGATGTTGACAACAAAACTCGGCGCGCAAGACTATTTTCGGATGGCGATGCCGATGAGGATATTGTTGTTCCTAGCGATATCTCACAGACTCTAATAAGTCAGGTCGCGGATCTCTTCGGCGGCTACGGACCAGAAACCGAAACCGTAAACAATTCGTTCAAGACTAAAATCCTAGTTCAGATTCTAGACGCTTCCAGGGAAGTAGGAGACAAGGTTCTCATATTCTCCACAACAATTGCAACCCTTGACTATCTAGAAAAAATCTGCGTTTTGACAAACCGCAACTATGGTCGACTTGATGGAAGCACACCTATGGCCAAACGCCAGGGACTCACCAAGGAATTTAACACTGGAGATACGGAGGTATACCTTATTTCCACTACGGCTGGCGGCTTAGGGCTTAACCTCTATGGAGCGAACCGTGTCATCATCTTCGACTTTAAATGGAATCCAATCAATGAAGAACAAGCAGTTGGCCGCGCATACAGGCTTGGCCAGAAAAAACCCGTCTACGTCTACCGTTTCATTGCAGGCGGAACTTTCGAGGAGAAGCTTCACAACAAAGCTGTTTTCAAAAAGCAATTGGCTTCGCAACTGGTTGATAAGCAGCATATTTTTGCTGTGGCGAGGCGTGAAAAGGGTGAATTCCTGTTTAAGCCCAAACATGTCGAGCAGAAGGATCTGTCTAATGTCAGAGGAATGGATCCATTTGTGCTTGACAAGATCTTGGATTCTCAAACCGATACACCTAGTATTCGAGACATTATCATGACAGATACCTTTAATCGCAAAGGCGATGACAACCTCACTGCGGAAGAGCAAAAGGAAGTTCGGCAGCTCCTTCAAGACGAAAAATTGAAGCGCTCGGACCCTGCCGCCTGGCAGGCACTGATCAACCAGCGATCAGCTATAGAGAAGCGCAGAAACGAGGCTCTATACGCTGCTGCTGTTAAATCACAGTCAGGTGCATTTCAAAACACAGTTTCCGGACAATCTCCGGCGGTACCTTACAGTCAACTTGCTCAAGCTCATTCTATAATACCCAAAATGATTCCGCCGCCTTCTCAGCAGCCGAGTGCAGCTATTCCTAAATCTACGGATAGAAGCCGCAATGATTCCCCATCTCGGCTGCATACCCCGGGACCGGAATTGATGTCCTCACATGCGCCACGCACGCCAGGTCGGCCTCCTATCATGGGAAGTGGGACAATGTCCATCGCAGAAGATTCACAACATGGGGCCCATGCACTAATTTCTCCCGTTAGATCTCTGAAGGGGCCCAGTCCAGTGAAAAGTGCGGGCGATGGATTCCCCTTGTCATCGCCTAGCACTCCCACTGCTTCTCGGCGTAAGCACCCACATCAGGCAGCGGGTTCTCAGAATCTCATGCACAGCCTCGAGCTGTCCTTGCAGCAAGGCGGCCATAACCAAAAGCAAGCTTCTGAGGGTCTGGCAGCGTCAATTTATGAAAATCTTCAGTTATCTACTGGCGATGACAATGAGTTGCTGTCCTCGAGGGTCAAGGAAATAACCGCCCATTTTAACAGCGACAGCGGTTTCCGAGAGAAGGTTGTTTCTCGTGCGTTAAACGTCAAACGCGCCATCAAGACTGTTTTTGGTGATATTATCAATACGCCAAAGACAGCACCCCAAACACGTGAAAATGGAAACGGGACGCTCACCGTGCTCGCTCCGGAGTCAGCATCCCAAGCACATGAAAGTGGAAACGGGACGCTCACAGTGCTCGCTCCAGAGTCAGCATCCCAAGCACATGGAAGTGAAAATGGGACGCCTACCATGCTCGCTCCCGAGTCAGCGTCTTCTCATCGACAGTCCAGCAATGGACCGTCAAATCTCTCTCCAGTTGCCACCGCTCCCGATGCGGCCGCAACAATGAGTGGATTATTGGAACCAAAAGTAGGCCAAACGTCAAGCATTCATTCAGCCGAACAGTCAAGCGATGTTCAATCCCAATACCAGCACATCCCCAAGTCCCTTTCCAGCTTTGGGAGCAGTTTTTCCCCGGGTCCTCGAACTAACACGCCTTAGAAACCCAAGCGGTCCAAACCTGGCGGACAATCTCATGCTGCCTCTGATAGAGAATACCTCGCACGTATCAACGCTTCTCGCAGACGCCCAAGAGACTCGCATACCTCTTCAGGCCCAGTTTCTCAAGCTCCCAAAAAATTACCTCATTGGGCTGAAAGAGACATCCAAGAAGCTCATCTTCGCGGTCCCAAACAGCGGCGAACTCCTCGCGCAAAGTCGAATGCACCGTAGACCTTTTCAATTTTTCTGCTTTTCGCTTTTTACATCAACTTCCATCCACCACATTACGCATATACGGATTTCGTTATTACAGGGGCGTTCGGCCGCACATTCAGCATTTTGCGTTTTCGTGGGACATGGTTGCAATTTCACATCTCGAGATACCCCGGCTCTAAAGCCTGCTTGTTCCCGGTGCGGCGTTACGGAATGGATATTCGAATATACATGGCTTTTGTGCGAAATTGGGCTGGGGAGCTTTTTTAGCTAGCTTGTTCAATAGAAATCGCAAGCCACTCGTCAAATATGCAATGTCTGATCTTGCGTGACCAAGTCTAGAGTAACTATCGATGACAACAGCGATTACAGCAATTAAAAATCAAGTAAAGGCATTCATTCAATTACGCAGGGCTATAGTCAGCACTCTATGTACCAACAAATGGAACAAGATAGATAGGTTCTATGGCTTTTAAACTGTTAGTATTGACCCCGATAGATATCAGCCCCTCTTCACATGAGTATGAAATGTGCCAAAAACCGTGCCACTTATTATATCCTGTCGGAGAACATGATCAATACTCCATGAGGTGCATTAAGAAACTTTGATACAGTTGATTGATACCATTTTAACAAAAGCGTATATTCAGATCCAATTTCGCTACCATTTTATCTATAAGTGTTGAATTCCATCCCCTCTCGCACCTCGCGCCGACCTTGCAAAATAATCCAAATTTTTGTGCTGCCCAATAGCATCTATGATTTAGTACAGAATACGGGTCAGGATGCGAGCTGGTACGGTTAGTCCATGCAACGAGAATTTGATATCGTGATTCGAAGCCACATACACTGCAAATTTTCTAACGCATCAGAAATCTCCTTGATATCATTTAGGTTGACATTGCTGATATCAGCCATTAGGTAGGCAACCTTTTCACATTTATATTAGTGTATGTCCGATACAGAGCACAGGATAGCAGCTTACATCGCCCTTGTTATCAGATATTTGCTTGTCAACGTTGTGGTCTCCCAAGATCGCATTGACTGAAGAGATGTCAGCATGCTACAATAAGTTGCTTCTTAGAGGGTTCTTACCTTTCCTCAGCACACCGGGGACGTTGTGATGGATATAAATGACCTGTTTCGTTAGCAACTTGCATCCACATGATTGCCATTGGTGTCTTACTCTTGCATGGCTTGGCTCATCCAAGGTCAATGAACGAAGGTTGACTTCGGGCAAGTTCACGGCACCCAGCGTCACACCCTGGTTTACGTATCTGACAAGGGCGTCGGCGACTAGATTATATAATTAGCCAAGTACAACGTGCACAAATTTGTGTTACCAACCTTCAACTCCGATTGCCCGCTGAGCTTCTTCGGTGCTTCCTCCGATGTGTGGTGTAAGAATGATGTTCTTCAGGGTCCTTAAGTCCTCGGTCCAAGAGTTCAAATTGTTTGTAAAGTAGTCGCCATTCGCAGCTGGTTCGGTGGGGTACACGTCCAAGGCGGCACCGGCAACCTTCCCGTTGCGCATCGCGTTGATAAGGGCAGGGATATCAATAACAGACCCGCGGCTGGCATTGATCAGGTAGCTCCCTGTCTTCATCTTCTCGAACTGCCTCACGCTAATAAGATTTGTGGTCTCTGGCAGCTCAGGTACGTGGCAAGTGACGAAATCAGCCTGCTCCAACAGTGCATCCAGGGTCGGGACCTGCTTTGCTGTGCCCATCCCCATCAAGCTGAGGACATCGTAATAGATGACGGACATGCCCATGGCCTCTGCCAGAACTGACAACTGGGATCCAATGTGACCGTAGCCAATTATGCCTGCGACGGGTTAGATGCGTCCGTAATCTCAGGAATTTATGTCCATACCCAGAGTCTTGCCACGAATTTCCCAGCATTTGTTGCTAACTTTATTCCAAGTGCCGTTGTGCAGCTCGTTCGAGCGGTCTCCCAGTTGACGGGCCAAGGAGATAATTTCTCCAATAACAAGCTCCGCAACACTTCGCGAGTTTGCGAAGGGGGAGTTGAAGACTGCAATACCGTGCCTCGCGGCATATTCGAGGTCAACCTGGTTTGTTCCAATGCAGAAGCAACCGATGACAATCAGGTTCTTGGCTTCCCGAAGAACCTTCTCTGTGAGTTTGGTCTTTGATCTAATGCCGATAACATGGACATTACTAACATCGCAAATCAGTTAGCAAGGTCCAGTAGCCATTAGTGGCCCTGGTTACTCACCGAATCTTCTCGATCAGTTGGTCCTCTGGCAACGAAGTCTTGATGGCCTCGACTTGGTACCCTTGACCCCCCAGAATGGAAATTCCAGTTTCATTCACATTTTCCAGAAGTAAAATCTTGACATCCTGGGTATCGAATGGCTTCAATGGCTTTGCTGCGCTGGCCGCTGCCCGTGGGCCCCCAAAGCTAGACGAAGGCGACTGGAATGTCGCAGTTGGCGACGAGGAGACGCTGTGGCTGGCAGAGATTCCCTTGTTAAGTTTGTCCGAAGGGACCACAATGTTCTGAGCAGGAGTCGTCATGGTGAAAGGTATGTTTGAAGTGCTGGGTGGAATATACAGAAGAGAAAGAAGGGAAAGGCGGGTTGTGACTCTACCACCCAAATATTTTTAACGACCAGTCGGTCCGCAATCGCAGTCGCGTCATACGTCTAGGAGACCCTCGCTCAGCCCCGCCCCCGGTCTACAAAGCCTTCACGGATAAATTGGGCTATTTTGTGCGCATAGTTCGATGGGAGAAAATAGCTATAAATTAATATAATTGCCACTATTGGGTTTTATTCTTTTGTTCCGGCCTCTGGGATTCTAATCAGTCGCTTTGCGATTACAGATACAAGATGTTGGAGGGGTATTATGGCGGGGTTGTGGAGATTGGAGAACATTACATTTGTACTGACTGGACTGTACCTCTCTCCGTGAGATCCCACCACACACACACATACACACAGTATTAATCAACCACATTAACCAACCACTACTTCAACACCTTCGTCGCATTTACACTATCATGAGGTCAAACCTCCTACTATTAAGTTGTCTCATATGTTATAACGTTCAAAGTACTATGTTCTTGGCAAAAGGGATGCACATCAAAGGCAAGTATTTACTTTTATCAAATCGATCGCTAGCTACAAACTTTTCTTTTGACTCGAGTAGTAGCAGTTGGACTAGTTGGCAACAGACGCATCTTTGAATAAACAAAGTACGTGAGGTTTCGTTAATAAAGTTGCTGAGTTTGGTAGCGTATTAAAATCTAGCGGTAACGAAACCAAAACTAAATCTCCAGTAAAACAAACACCTATGCAAATTCTCAATCCATAATTACTGCAAGGCCTCATGCGGAACGTCCATTATAATGGGCTGAGGCTCTGACGCTGAATCTGTCCTGCTCTGGGCGGTAACTGGGCGGCGGGGGTGTGCCATCGCTGTTTTGTAGTATTCCAACCAGGTGAGATATCAGTCGATTTAGCTTTGTTTGCACTCGGCGGCCTCTTGCTTTGGCTTGGCATTGTCGTCCTGATTTTGTTAGACGACGGCTAATATATGGGCAGGGGCAGAGCATACATCTTCTTCGGACTCGTCCTCATCATCGTGGTCTTCGCTAAGGTCGTCATCTTCTTCATCATCGTCGTCCTCGAAATCATGCTCTTCCAAATCATCATCCATCTCCTCAAACTGGAGAGCCTCTCCGGTGAACCAGTCGACGGCACGCGGGATAAGCTTCTCCTTGATATCTTCTCCGAGCTGATAGTCCAACTCAAGGCGCTCCTCAATGTCCGATGCAGCATCGTCATCATCCTCGTCCGTTGGTGCCTTTGGAGGAGAGAAGAAGTTGAAAAATGACTCCGTTGGCACGGTCTTCTTGACAACGCGGGTCTGTTTCGTGTCTAGGAAAGGGTTAGTATCGCTGATATAATGCATAGTGAATCGAAGCTTACTCTTGTTGCGCTGCTTCTTGCTCTCAATGCGGACAGTCAAATCCTTGCCAGCCTTCCAGTCAATCTTGTCGCCTTCAGCGTGGTCGTAGATGAAGTCACCGCCGTAGCCGCTCTCATTCTGGTAGAAATATGTCTTCGTAATGGTCGTGTTGGTGAAGAAGTCGTTCTCGGCGAATTCGAAAATCAGACGGAACCCAGGCTTGTCGAGGTATTCCATTCTCACGTCAGTGAGGTGCTTGAGGGCGGCCTCATCTCTGTCAGTAATCATTTCTGCAAGAGAAATCTGGTTCTTCATAGCAGAGAGCCAAAACTCCGGAATACCAGTGATGACATCCGTAGTCTCTTCTGGCTTGGTGGCAGCCTCTTCCTCGTCCTTCTCTTCTTCATCCTCGCTCTCTTCGCCAGCCTTGATCTCATCCTCGGTGGGTTCGGCGGTACCATTCACGATCGCGGCGCGCTTCTGGTAGAGCGGGGTGAATTTCTCGAAGTACTTCTTCTCCAGTTGTAGGACCTCCTCTTGAAATTCAGCCTCCAACTTCGAGTGGTCCCTCTGGACGCCCTTCAAACCAGCAACGCGACGGCGCACAGGTGTTGGCAGCGACTCGACGTATCCTGATGACTGGCCAACCAGCGAGCTGAGCTTTCCTTGAATCATCTGGACAAGCTTTGGGTTTTGTGCGAAGATTGAGGCGGCAGCGGCTCTGTCGAATTCCTCTGGTGGAACTAGGTGTTAGAGCAACACTCGTAAGATCAAGGATATGAATGTGTATGTACCTTCTTTAATGCTCGAGACACCTGGCTGCTGAGCATGGGATGAGATAGGGGCGTTGTTCGCCGGCGTGTTTTGTGGTGTCCTAAAAATCATCGTCAGTTACCGCCGCAACACGTCGTTTGTAACAAAGCGCCGATAACATACGGGGCGGTGGGGACGCCGTCCATTCTCTTGTTGCGAATGGGCTCAGACATCTTCAATACTGTTGTACTTGAAAACAGTGAGTATGGTGGTTGTATTGTCCAAGGAGTGGTTCTCTTGGATAGTAAAAAGAAGGTGGGGTTGGGGTGAGGTCGTTGGGAACGGTGAACTAGATGGGAGGCGGTGGTTGAATTCAGAGTCGAGCCGAATTTCACGTTGGGTTGAAAAAATGGTCTAAGATCTAGGCGTGGGGTCAAAGGCAAATCACGTGATTATGCCGTACAATCTTTGTTATCGCCACAAACAAGATAAACCTGACTGGACCTCTCTTCCCGGTTAGAGCCTAGAACGCGTGCAGGAGGGAGAAAGTGGAGTTAGCAGAATTGTTTCCCAAGTATTATGATATCTTTCTACGCTCTGCAAAATGATATAATAACTCCTAAGGCCTCATTGGCATAATTTCAATCCCCCGTGGCATCTGACATCACAATGGATGCCGCCGATCCTGTGTCAGTTGCGTCTCCAGGGCGCAGGAGCTCTCAAGCTCCCCGCCCATCGAATGAGAGTTATCGCTCCTCTCGCAGGCGTAATTCGAATCTAAGCTCATCGAGCTTTATGGGCGATGTAGAAATGGCACATGATGAGGTCTGCAATTTGACTCGCTCTCTATAAAGGCAGCAAATACTTACATAAATCTAGATCTTTTCGGGCCCCATGTCCGAGAGCGTGCCCACCAGTGTCACATCATTTGCCCATCGCAGAGCAAGAGCAGATTCCACCGCTAGCTTCACGTATTTGCAGCCTGTATATGATGCCCAGTGGCAAGCAACTTCAGCTGAAAACGAGGAAGCGTTGGACGATGAAGAAGACATCTACCACGAAGATGACTACGAGAGAGATCTCTACGAGGAAGACTCCTCGGGATTAGAAGCCGGGGAGTTGTCAATGAGGCGCATGTCGTCAAATTATTCTCGGGGCTCTGTACATGACCGTTTACTCCGGAGCGACAGTGGAATATCTGAAGCGCATCCATACGGTCGAGGTAAGGTGAGCCAAAGGATATATATCGTCAACGAGGACTTAACAATTGTTGTGGCCGGCTTCAAGACGAGCCAGGTGGGGTATATTGTCTATGGCATCATATGCGTAATGACATTTGGCCTGGCATACCTTTTATTCCGCTGGGTTCCCAAATGGCAGGTTTGGTTGACTGGGTCACCGACCCCATTACGCGATTGCTCCTGGGTAGTTATTGAGGTATGGTCATCTCAATGCTGTCCCTTTGCATGAACTAATGTTGCTACAGAATCAATGGGGCGAATTTGTTATCCAGGATTTAAATATCATCGATTATGAGAAGCCACTTTCCACGGTCTTCGGTGCTGAAAAGCATCGTCAAACATCATACGAAGATGAGGATCCTATCTTGCCAAAATTAAGGCTTCTTGATTATCGTTACATGAGATTTTGCTTCCATCCTTTCAAAGGAAGATTTGTATCAATTGATAGCTGGAAGGACCCATCTTGGGTCGATGTCAAGTCTATCCGGGTTGGAATTGACGGCGAAGAAAAAGACAGCCGTGAGGCAGTATTTGGAAAGAACCTTATCAACATCAAGGAAAAGACAATTCCACAGCTACTGATGGACGAGGTTGGTCCCTTCTGAGATTGCATCCTTTTTCTGCAGCTAACTTGGCAGGCTTTTCACCCATTTTATGTCTTTCAGATAGCTAGTATCATCTTGTGGTCTCTTGATGAGTACTACTATTACGCCATGTGCATATTTGTCATCTCAGTTGCGAGTATCACAACTACCGTTATTGAAACCCGTTCGGTAAGTTTTTGTTGTCGACATCCAAGCACAGCTACTAACTGACACTTGGAGACGATGAAACGGCTACGAGAGATCTCGAGATTTGAGTGTGACATACGGGTTCTCCGTAATGGCTTCTGTAGGTTCCCCTGCCGTGCTCACTGGATAATACTGATATTGGTGAAGGGCGCTATATTTCGTCGAGTGAATTGGTCCCTGGAGATGTCTACGAAGTAACAGACCCAGTATTGTCGCAATTTCCATGCGACAGCCTCTTGCTATCCGGCGACTGTATTGTAAATGAGAGTATGCTGACTGGTGAGTTATGTATGCCGAGATTTCTCCTACGTTCCTAACACAGTTAGGCGAGTCAGTGCCAGTTTCGAAAACGCCAGCCACGGACGAGTCGCTCCAATACATGAATTTAGCAGCAACATCAGTTGCGCCTGAAGTAGGCAAAAACTTTCTGTTCTGTGGCACTAAAATCATTCGTGCTCGACGACCTCAAGATGACAAAGATAATGAAGCAGTGGGCCTTGCATTGGCCGTTCGTATTGGATTCAATACGACCAAAGGAGCGCTGGTTCGATCTATGCTTTTCCCGAAACCATCAGGCTTCAAATTTTACCGGGACTCTTTCCGATATATCTCGGTTATGGGTGGTATTGCTCTACTTGGGTTCACCGCCTCCTTCGTCAACTTCGTGCGACTGGGACTTGCTTGGCATCTGATAATTGTTCGCGCATTGGACCTTATTACTATCGTTGTGCCTCCTGCCTTACCCGCAACACTAACTATTGGAACAAACTTTGCTTTATCGCGCCTCAGAAAGAAGCAGATTTTTTGCATTAGCCCGCAACGAGTCAATGTAGGAGGCAAGATTGACCTTATGTGCTTTGACAAAACAGGCACACTCACGGAAGAGGGGCTAGACGTTCTAGGGGTGCGTGTTGTGGAGGGCCCCGCGAATAGATTCAGCGATATCTTGCTTGACGCACCATCATTGGTTCCAGGAGCTTCATATGAGCGAGATCCCACGGTAAATTACGACACCCATAAGGCCACACTTTTTACTATGGCGACGTGCCATTCGCTGAGATCAGTTGAGGCCGGCCTAGTTGGTGATCCTCTGGATTTGAAGATGTTTGAGTTCACTGGATGGTCATTCGAAGAAGGTCAGCAAAACTCGGGCGAGCTTGACGATGATGAGAGCAAAGGCATTTCACCTTCAACTGCAAGGCCTCCTACGGAGTTGGAGTATGGTCTTCGTGATCCTGATGGTCCTGAGAATGTAAGAGCCTCTAATTCCTTGCATACTTGAATGCGCTGGTTGTTTGCTAACAGCGGTTCCAGTCAACTCCCATTGAGCTTGGTATTCTAAAGTCGTTCGAGTTTGCATCACACTTACGGAGATCAAGTGTGATTGTGAGGAATTTTGGGTCTCGTGGTGTCGATATTTATGTCAAGGGTGCCCCCGAGTGCATGAAGGATATCTGTCGGCCTGAAAGCTGTAGGTCGTTTTACTGATGTGTGCTTGGAGAAAGCTGCTAACACCTACTAGTCCCTAATGATTATGATGAGCTTCTGACATACTATACCCATAGAGGTTTCCGAGTCATTGCCTGCGCACGGAGACACATACCTAAATTAAGCTGGGTTAAGGTACAAAGGATGAAAAGGAGCGAGGCCGAATCGCAGCTCGATTTTATAGGTCTTATCATATTTGAGAACAAATTGAAGCCAAGTACTCAAGGTGTCCTTGAGGTTCTTGAAAGGGCCCAGATAAGGAAGCTTATGTGCACCGGCGACAATATTTTAACTGCTATAAGTGTTGCAAGAGAGTGCACTTTAATCGACAAAACAGCGCATTGCTTTGTCCCTCATTTTGCTGAAGGTAAGCCGTTATTCGAAATGAATATTTTATACCTTACAGCCACTAATGATATATGACAGGGCATTTCCAAGATCCAAATTCTCGTTTGGTCTGGGAGAGCATAGATAATCCGATATACCAGCTAGATGGTCGAACGCTTACTGTATGCCCGCCCAGATTGTATAATTATTTTTCAAACGCTGACTTAGATAGCCCCTTCCACCTCCCGCTGAAGGAGATGCGTCCTTGCCTTACGATATATCAAACCTCAGAAATTTCTCTCTGGCTGTTAGCGGCGACGTGTTTCGCTGGATGATTGATTTTGCTTCTCCAGAAATCATCCAAAAGGTTCGAAGTTAAATGTCCAAAGAAACGTACATTTGCTAACAATGTATCAAGATGCTTGTTGCAGGCCAAGTTTTTGCCAGGATGTCCCCTGACGAAAAACATGAATTGGTAGAAAAACTGCAGAGCATTGGTTACTGTGTTGGATTTTGTGGCGACGGGGCAAATGACTGTGGAGCATTAAAAGCCGCCGATGTTGGGATCTCCCTGTCAGAGGCAGAGGCTTCGGTTGCAGCCCCATTTACAAGCAGAGTCTTTGACATCACATGTGTTCCAGAGGTTATACGGTAAGATCCACGGACCTGCCCCTTTCTGCCTACTAATATTATAAATAGAGAAGGACGTGCAGCTTTGGTTACCAGCTTCAGCTGCTTCAAATATATGAGTCTATACTCGGCAATTCAATTCACTTCTGTTAGCTTCCTATATGCCACAGCATCTAACTTGGGGGATTTCCAGGTATGATACTACCCAAATCCAATGTTTAATAATACTAATTGTCATAGTTTCTATTTATTGATCTGGTTCTGATCCTCCCTATTGCGATTTTCAGTAAGTTGTGCCCCTTTATAATGCGAAGTCTTCTAACCACCTCATCAGTGGGTTGGACCGGCCCTTACCGGATCCTCTCCAAGAGGCGTCCAACAGCCAACCTTGTGTCTCGCAAAGTACTGGTTCCACTGATTGGGCAGATATCAATATGCATTTTGATCCAAGCCATTGGATACACGGTCGTGCAGCGGCAACCTTGGTATGTCACCCTTCGTATTACTCCGGCCCACCACTGACCAATGGCCAGGTATATCCCACCACACTTAGAAAAGGAGAAGTCCAATATCGAAAATTCTCAGAATACGACGCTCTTTCTAGTGTCGTGTTTCCAATATATTCTCTCTGGTATAATTTTAAGCGTCGGCCCACCTTTCAGGCAGCCTATTGGACAAAACCGTAAGTTTAACTTTGAATAAATATCTGGGGCTGATTTACTGACGCAAATATAGTTCCATTCGTCGTTACGATTGTGACAGGTCTGCTGTTTTCGTCATATATGCTGTTCGATCCTTCTGAGTGGCTGGCAAAGTTCATGCAACTCACAGAAATGGACTTAGATTTTCGATTCTTCATTCTATCCCTCGGAGGTGTATATTTTTTCTTTGCATGGGCGGGGGAATCAGTCATATTCCCTGCTTTATCCAGAGGAATTGGACAGGCCATGCGAAAAGTCATCAAGTCTCCGAAACAACGCAAAGTCTACAAGCTGGTTCGAGAACAGCTCCGTATATAAAAGCTGCTGCACCATCGGGCGACAGCTCCCAATGACATATGCAATTTGTTTGGAATGGGTGAAAGGGGGGGTAGGGGTACGTGAAGGAGAGTAGACTTTATGGGCTTGGCGGCTTGCCCGATTAAATGTAACATTAACATGGGATTATAATCCATATCTCAGTCAAGAATTTCAATTGAGCTTATGAGACAATCGTCAAGGTTCATAACACGGTAGCTTTCTATCGATGCACCTCAAGCATAAATCTAGCTCTGAAATATAAAAACAAACCAGGCGAAGTTTCTGCTGTTGATTTCATCTTGCTATTCCCGAAAGGTTAAGCATTTCAGGTGCTTAGATCCTTCAACTTTTCTGTAACAGCAGCTGCTCCACCGGCAACAGCGCTCGCGACCTTACCAGACTTTTCGGCCTTCGCCTTCGCTTTCTGCGAAGTGGAATCCTTTGGAAGCTCTTTTGTGAATGGAATGAACTCGGGAGCACCAGGAAGGTACTTTCGGAGTGGCTCAGGTACAGTGAATCCCTGTAGATGCTATTTAGTGATTTGCTCGGAGGTAATTGGAATTGTGGGCAACTTACATCTTCGGTTTGGAAGTTTTCTAGCAGGCAGCATAGCGCGCGCTCGGTTGCGCACAGCGTAGAGTTGAGAGCATGGACATACTTCTTCTTGACATCCGTTTGGAGTTTGTTGCCGAATCTAATTTCAAGTGCCCTCGACTGGTAGTCGGTGCAGTTCGAGCAAGACACGAGCTCCTTGTACTCGCCTTGGAAGGGGAACCAGGCTTCCAGATCGTACTTCTTGGCTGCGGCATTGTTCAAGGCACCAGAAACAATGGCGGCAACGCGGTATGGTACGCCCAACGACTTGTAAAACTCCTCGGAAACGGTGATCATATCCTCGAATGCCTCCCAAGACTTCTCGGGGTCGGTAAGAACAAACTGTTCAACCTTTAAAACCAAAGTCAGTACAGAAATCTCTTTTAAATGGGGCTTGCCTTGCCTTTTCGAACTGATGGACACGGAAGATACCCCAGGCATCACGGCCGTGCGAGCCAGCCTCTCTTCTATAACAAGTGCTGAAACCAGCATACTTGATAGGAAGCTCCTTGTTCATAATCCACTCATCGGCATGGAAGGCTGATATTGGCTGTTCAGAGGTCGCGATAAGGTACTTATCATTTTGGGCATCGCCATCCACGACCTTGTAGAGCTCTTCATCGAACTGCTCGAGCTGAGCGGTCTTTGCCATATACTCCTTCAGCATAAACTGAGGTGCCTGTAACGCGGTATATCCTCTCTCCGACAAAAACTCAAGGCCATAGTTGATCATGGCTTGGTTCAAAAATACACCCCAGTTCCTCAGGAAGTAGCCACGGTGGCCAACGACCTTAACACCTCTTTCTGGGTCATATCCATCCAGGCGTGTCAGAACTTCGTGATGGGACAGGACGTCGCGTTTCTCGACCGAGAATCCCTCAGGTGCCCACGCGCGCAGCTCGACGTTGTTGTCCTGTTGCCTAGTTAGATAATCTGCACTATAATAAAGTACTCAAAAGCCCTACCTCGTTATTGTGAACTGGTACAGACTCGTGCACGATATTCCCAATAGTGCCAATCTTCTTCTTCAGTGCAACGTCCTTCTCAGCGGCAAGTTCGATCTTTGCCTTCTTTTCCTTCTCTAGCTCCAGCTTCTGGGCCATGAGCTCAGACGCATCTTCCTTTGCCTAATAAAAATCGGTGGTCAGTTGCGCCCCCAGAGTGCCCCGCGCCTGGTTGTCTGAACGGTCTCACGAACCTTCTTCTTCGCACCGATCTGCTTCTGTATTTCATTGATCTTCGTGTTCACTTGCGTCGCTGAGTACTGAGCTGTTGGAATGTATAAGCGTATGATCTTCGAGGTATGTAGATTCGTGGGGCGCATTTACTCTTGCGGTGATCTTCATACAGCGCGATAACTTCGTCTACAACCTCTTCTGGCGCATATCTCCTCCTTTGCGACTCTTTGATCTGTTCCGGGTTTCCGCCCTTCTCGACGATGAAGTCGAATACGTCAAGCATGTTTGCGACGTTCGAAGCTTCCGGTAAAACGAGTGGAAGGCTGTGGTGCTGGTGAAGTTGCTGTCTGTTTGGTGGTGGGTGGGATCTTTTTGGTCGTTTGTTGGTGGGGTAAATTCAAGGTGGGAGGGACCCATCCCGCATCTCGTCACATGTTCTCAAACTACAATTAGAGGACTGTTTGACTCATGCGGAGTAGACGCTCATACACCGACAATAAATAAATAATAGTAAATAATGAATAACAAGCAATAATGTTTCTGTGGGTCAAACATACACTATCCAAGATTCTATTTGTGTTTTTGGTGCTTCCACAAGGTGTAGTAGCACGAGACTCAATCAATCGATACTGCCGTGCCAGGAAAAAGATATCGAGCATATTTACAACACCAAATTTGTGATGCCAACATTTCCTCTGCTCTTCTATTCTGGGCTATCCTATCTATTGCAGTAAAGCAGAGCGTGTCAGAAAGGTGAGGTAGAGTTGGCCTGTGGATTTCTGGGCATGTCTGACAAACCTATTGTGCCATGCTCCGTTCAGTCGGAAAAGGCCACATCCATGGAGAGCTCTGAGATAAATATATAATTCCAGCCGACTCTCCAACCTCTCTAATAAGATGGCCATGTCTCAGCTGCCATAGTGTATGTACCGATCAACACAAAAATCATTCCTCGGGTCTCTACATCACCAAGCACTTGTTCCCCCCCGTCGGCTCATTTGGATTCTGTGCCTTCTCTATCTGTGCAATCATCAACTCAAATGCCTTGGTGACATTTTCATTGAACTGTGCGCTGGCCTCCGTCCACGCACACGAGTATTTCTCCGCCAGCTGTTTTGCATCTTCTGTAGAGACCTGGCGCTGCTCGGGCCGCAAATCACTCTTGTTGCCGACGAGGACCACAGGTACCCAATCAGTTCCCTAACGAGAATGTTAGAATTTCCGCGCTCTCTATATGCAGCGTACTGGAAGGGGGTCGTACCAAGTGGTTTAGAATCTTGTCACGGATGACCTGCACCATTTCGAACGACTGCATGGAAGCAACCGAATACACCAGAATGTATCCATGGATCCCAATAAAGTGCTTAGAATTAAGTATACTGTATTCATCCTGGAGCAGCAGTTAGAGGGTATAATTCAAAAACAATGATGTCACGTGAAAACAAGAAGCTTCCTCACCTGACCAGCAGTGTCGATGATTTCTGTTGCGAATTCCTGGCCCTTGTACTTGATAACTTTGCTGAAAGTATTCTCAATCGTAGGGTAGTAGCTCTCGACGAAATGCCCGTCGACGAACTGGACTGTGAGGGAAGATTTGCCTGCAATGCCATCATCAGCACATGTGGGGTTTGTAAGGGAAACAGTAGGGCCATTAACCAACTGAGCGCGAGCCCACAATGGCAATCTTCCGTTGCTTTGGTGGAGCCGGCATTTTGATACCCTAGGTGTTGATACGTATGCTTTGTTCCTGGATATGGTGCCTTACGAAGGTTTGTTGATGTTCTGCCTCCTCGATCGAATAATCGAATAGTAGTGTTCCACGGTAGAGTCTGGATGATGTATGGCGGGCGACGGCTGGCTGGTTTGGGACTGGCCGCGGCCGCCACTGGCAAGGAACATCCTTCTACCGCCAAGTCACGCTACGTGATGGGTAAATACGTATGTACAGTATTCTCCCAGCTGCCAAAATTGTTGAATTTAAAAATGAGAACTCATTGTTATAGACAAAAAAAATAGCTTGCTATAATTAGGATTGTATTTCTGAGGACGACATCTAATTTGTGAATAATTTCGACGACATATAATCCAATGTCAATATTTTTTATTTAATATTTCTTTCGTACATTTTACATTATCAAAAAACAACGGTCGAAACAAATCACCATTGCATAGTATAAAAACCACTCTAGCAAATTCATTTAACATGGTGCTCGTCGCCGGCAGTGCACGCAGCTCTATATGGGTATCTCTTCCTCCTGCCTGTCCAGTTTATCTACGCCGAGGCCAAAAGACAATAAATATGTGCCGAGTCGAAGTGTATATATATCCTATTGAGGCAACGATATGGCTTCAGATCACTGTGATTCTTCTTCCATGGTCCTCAACCTTGCCAGCATCCGCGATAACTTTTCTGTCAGGGCACTTTGGGAATTCTGAACTTCTACGCCATCCCCAGACTGGGTGTCAACCTTCCTGTGGTGATCGATGAACTCATCAACGGCTACTATCAGGGGTTTGAGATTATGCCCAGGAAGTTCATGCCGTATATGCCGCGCAGTATCTTTCGTCAGGGCCAAATACCCCAGAAGCACGGCCAAGTAACCAAACGTTACGTTGAGGTTAGCCTCCTCGACGGAATCAACCTGTATATATGTCAGCGTGACAAATCATTAATGGGGCGATAACAATAACAAACCTCAGGTGCCTTCCCCAGCCCTATCACAAATATCCGCACGGCATCTCCCAAGCTTCCATTGTCAAGCACACGCGTTGGCTTGTTTGCTCGATCGCTCCATTCAACCAGGTTAATCATGATACCTAACGTAAGGATAAGACAATCCACAGACGTCGATTGTTTCTCCCCAGGTATCATATCCAACATCAGTTTGAAATCCGAGAGAATAGCATTGAAGGCGTCATGGATGAAGCCTGCCGTTGAGAATATCTCTGAGGCCAGGGAATTGTTGTTGGTGATGTTCAAAGCGAGGCCTAACACCAAGGCTTTGGTCGATGAAAGCTCGCTCGGCGCAGCCCGAAGAGCCACATGTGTAATTTCACGAATGACAGCTAGGTGACGGCTTTCCCATCCCGTATCTCCAGGGCTAAGTGTCAAACCCAGAGAACTAAGCTCTAGGATCGAGATTGTAAGATGAAGATCAGCCAATTGAAGCTGTCCTGTCGGCTGCCAAGAGCTTTCTTCGGAGTAGAGGCTAACGATCGAAAACAGTTCTTCCTTGATTTCGTCGGAAACTATGCCACCGGCTATACCACTCTCGCGGTTCTGTTTGGCGACAAGAACGAGGCAAGCAAGGGCTACTAGGCGTGGGGAGAGCCTTGTCGGTTGCACCTCCCCCCATATTTGCATCTCTAAAAGTTTTTTATGCTCCTGAGCCAGCAGCGTCTGTGTCATTTTGGACATGTTCGTTTTCCGCTGCTGTGATAGGGAGGTAATAGTATCATCAACTTTTAAAAGGCGGCTGATGAAAGCTGAGAACCCCTGTTTGAGCAAGTGAGAAGTTGCAATCGGCAGAGTTGTGGAGTTGAGCAAGATAACGAGGATCGAAGCGATTATGAAGCCAGAAATAATGTCTGCTTCGTCGCCTAGACGAACGAATAGACGTTGGTCCATCCCGTTGGAAATAAGACTCTTCAAGAAAGCCTTATCGTGCGTTTTCCCAATAAGATCCAGCAACCCGGATCGCCTCATCGAAGGCTGCTTCGTTGGCACGCCAATTCGCTCACTGAGGTCTTCAACCTCGTCCACGAACCGTTTGTTTGCGCCCGCCTGTCTCAGCTCATGAAACGTCCTGATCCCGCCCCCAGGTTGCCTATCATCTTCCTCGTCGTCCTCATCTAAACTGTGAAGGCGGGACAAGGTGGGTATTGCTCCCCGTCGCCTTCTCGGCGTTTCCGCAGCCTCGTCTTGAGATTGAGATGAACTGGGGTCGATGCTGCTGAGAAGATCCTGCTCTGCAAGCATTGACCGCTGGCGGCTATACGTAATTCTTGGGCCTGATGCCGGCGGCGCAACAATGGCTGCTTGCCCAACTGCCATGCCGGAAGGCTTATCTGTATCAGTCGCCAAGTTGTTATCGGGAGGAATATCTGAAGTGCTTCTTTTTAGGCTAAGATCACCACGCTGAGCAGTAGAGACGGACACGGCAGCCCTCTTTTCAGCAAAAGAGTCTATCAACCGCCGCCTTGGAAGCCGACGATTTCCCCCTCTATGTTGTAGGGCGGTGTCGTCCGTTGTCGGGCGGGAAACGGCATCGAAATCATCCCCCAATAGTCCATTCCACATTTTCACACTTTTTGGGGTGAGCCCTGTCGGCGTTGACTGCCCACTGAAATCGAGAGGCGAGGCCGTATTGTCGCGGACGGGAGTGATCGTTCTGGGCGCATGGAAGCCGCTAGTCGGCGATTTTGGAACTGGAGAATTCCGACGTGGGGTAATTGATTGGGATCGTTCAATTGTTGGGGAATAGGTATTATTCCGCTGTGTTCCTTGGCCTATATTTTTCTTGGGCGCAGTCGCGGTAGTTGGTTCGCCACGGGCGGTGGTGTCGGGTTTTGCCTTTGCTCGACCTGGCAGGCCGTTCTTTGCACCAGAGGCAGTATGTGATAATGAAGCCAAGTCCGTAGAGTTTGATATTTTATCTCCACTGGGCCGTGTATCGCTGTGCCGCATAATGCTGGACTTTGGAGCGCGGGCTTTGGAAGCGATGTTGTGTTTCGGGGTTGTATGGGGAGAGCGGCCATTGCTTGTATCTGCTGCCGTCGCCGCCTTCTTGACTTCAACATGCTCTTTTTTTACCCTCTTGGGGGACGCCTGGGGTTGTTTCGCAATACGTTTCCTCTTGTCTGGGCGTGATGTGGCGTTATCGCTGTCGCTCGGGAAGTCGAAAACGTTCGGGTCATCGGTGACTGGGGAGGGCCTGCTTTGGGTTCGCTGAGCGGGGGCAGAGGTATCTTCTGTAGGCTCTATGCTGTGGGAAACAGAGTACTGGCGACTCCTGCCACCTCCGGCATCGTCTTTAAATGCTTTGGCTGGCGCCAGGTAGTCGGGTCCAGGCCGCCGCCTCGCTTTGCCGTAAGTCGCAAAGGACCTTTTCCGCGACGTGATGTCGTTGCCGGTTGCCATCATGCCTGCATGTGCTACTGAAGCCAGCACGAAAGATGTATCAGGATAGATTTAACATCTCAAGAGGCACGTTGCTATGTGAGAACAACCCTCTATTATCGATGGCGAACGAAGTATCGAGGGCCCAGTCGCGTGGAAAGCTGTCACTGTTCTGTATAAGTTAAGGCCAGGAATTGGAGAGAATTGGATAATTCCACGTTCAACCCACCGATAAGCTGGCCTGTAGGTACGTTTGTTTGATGTGCTGTGTCTTTGATGATGTCTTTGGCGGCTTCTTCAGTTTGGCTCAGCCTTCCCCACAAGGCCCAGGAGCGCGCAACGGGGTGGTCAACAACGCTGTGGTCCGTGCATGCGGCTAATGTCTTAACAATTTGCGCCGAATATTTAAGGCATCGTTAATGCTTTTCGAAGGACCCCGCAGTTCAGATACCTCGAGGTCACGGGGACATCATTTATTGAATATCAAACCGGGGATGCCCTGTTCGCAGGATAAGTTGTCTAAAAATGCTAGACTTATGTGTAACCGTCCGTCAAATTAACCTCACTTACGAAGTTATCAAACTCAATAGAAGCTCACGCGAGCGGGCCCATCAACAAACCCTAGCGATCGACCAACGTGACAGGCGGGGCAATCGCCGTGTTGTACATATAAATAAACCTTCCCTCCTCACCCGCAGTAAATCTCCATGAAATTCGCAGCTGGGCTTTTCTCTTGAAGATACCAGTTTCGCAAAAAGTGGCTATCTGTCTACCGAATCAGCACTTAATTCGTCTCTGTGGTGACCCCGCCTCTGTATACATAACCACGGCCTCTCCCATCCAACCTCGCAGATCACGTCTCCAACTCTCAATTTAAAGAAGAATCCCCAAGCCACTCTCAAAATACCACACCAAAACCAAATATATGATGGCATCCAGCAAGGACGCCGCGCAGGCCATCCATAGAGAATCCGTAGGGCCAGCCTACGTATCCAAAAACCATAAGCCGGAGGCCACAGTCTCCACCGCCGTCTCGTTCCCAAATGTCCATGTCCTTGAACAGACGCCACAATTAATTGCACTGCTGACGCAAGTTAAAACCCTTCCCTCGCCCCCTCACATTCGTATGCTGACAAAACCGGCGTTAAAGGATGATCAGAGACGTCAACACGGACCGAGCTGACTTCATCTTCTACTCCAACCGCATCATCCGCCTGCTGGTGGAGGAGAGCTTGAACCACCTCCCCGTCATTGCACATGAGATTAACACGCCCGTTGGGCGGAGCTACGCGGGGGTGATGTTCCAGGGGAAGATCTGTGGCGTGTCTATTATGCGGGCTGGCGAGGCCATGGAGCAGGGCCTGCGGGATTGCTGCCGCTCGGTGCGCATTGGCAAGATTTTGATCCAGAGGGACGAGGAGACATGCATGCCGAAGCTTTTCTATGATAAGCTGCCGGAGGACATCAGTGATCGCTGGGTGCTGCTCTTGGATCCTATGTTCGCAACAGGTAAATATGGGCTCATGGGGAACAGACTATGGGACTGGGGAGGCTAACTTGGTGTGATAGGGGGCTCTGCAACGATGGCTGTGGATGTTCTCAAGTCTAGGGGTGTCCCCGAAGACCGCATCTTATTTGTTAACCTAATTGCGAGCCCGGAAGGGATCGATGTCTTTGCAAAGAAATTCCCCAAGCTGAGGGTCGTTACGGCATTTATAGACCAGGTATGCAACTCCAGAGAATCAAAGCATTCAGTATTCGCTAACCGTGGTGTTTATTTAGGGATTGGACGAAAAGAAGTAAGTTTGAATTATCACATCCGTGATGCATTTGCTCGTGTGCTGACTTCTGTAGTTACATTGTCCCCGGCTTGGGAGATTTTGGGGATCGATTTTATACGCTTTAAGGTCGCCGCGCATGGGAGCAGGACCACTTCATTTATTATTGAGAGGGAACAGTCACCGATTGCGGCTGACGGGGAGAATATATATATATCAACTGTGAACGAAATGTCAAGGCCACAGCCAGGGATTGTACTGTATAGCCATCAATTCGTAGTAGATTGCTCTTCCTAATCAAATTAAGATATCCCCGGGTCGATGAGAGCAACCCGAGAAGCCTATCGAAATACAGTAAAATGAAGGCGAAAGTCTTAAAGCTAGATTGTTTTTTGCCCTGATACGCCAGACGCCCTTTGATCTCTCCCTCCCCATACATGTGGACGCCTGTACCCCCCCGGTCTCACTCATTGTACATGCCGCAGCCTTTCAATAGTCGTCCTCATCGTCATCAATTCCCTCCCCTCCGTATCCATTGTGGCGATCACCATCCTCGTCATCCAGGTCATCCTCGACTCCCCTCTCGGGATCGCCAGCTCGGCCTGGGGCCGCGTGGTTTCTCGGGCGGTTGGCTGCGGCCTCCTTGTTCTCCTGCGCAACGGTGTCGCACGCGTCGACCCACTCAGAGTACACATCAACCGGCAGCGAAAGGTCTGGCGCAAATAGGTCAGCATATTCCCATTCCATCGCCATCAAGCACCTCCCGCGGGGGGGTTGCGTACAGTTTATGCTGCATGAAAACGACTGGTCGCAGACTTTGCACGACAGGTGGCCGACTCCGGCCTTCTTGTCGATCTTGGCGGTCACGGACTTCTCATGGTTGCAGAAGAGACACGGGAAGGTGGTTGCGAGGGGCTCGTTCTTCTTCTTGGTCGGGGCCTTCGCCGCCTTCTTTCGCTTGCCCTGTTTTACATGCCAGTCAGAGATTCGGCTCGATTGCTAGACAACAACTGCATGCTGGCTGGAGGTCAGCTGGAGGGAGAGGGGTCCTGACCATCTTTGGTGGGAGTGTGGTGTGGTGTTTTCGAGCCGATGCGGAGAGGGAGGGCTCTTTTCCTAATCGGGCTGAGGGTTGCTGTGAACTGAAGCGGTGAGGTTGGGCAAAGCAGAAAAGGCGGCTTAAGATAACGGAGCCCGGTTTGTCTTGGCGCGTTCGATAAGGCTTGGAAAGAAGCGGTAGGGAGTGTGGGAAGTGGGTAAAAAGGCCAAGGAGGGCCACAGGGGTGATGTGGGGTAAAGATTGGGTACTACCAGGGAAGAGGGAGGAGCTCACGTTCACAGCACTGTTGATCCTGAGTGCCGAGCTGTACGCGCGTGTGAGATGAGGCACAGCACCAAGGACTGGAGTACAGAGTATGAACTTTCTGGCGCTATCTATCTTGGTTCAAGAAGCGCAATTTGACATGGATCTAAAGTAGAGGTCAAGCTTTGATAGGAATGCGCCGCTGGCTGGTGCCCTGTCTGTCGATACCGCTTGTTATCCATGTCCACTCCCATAAATAGCATACATAGGAGAGTAAAGCTATGGGAAGCTCCACCTTTTGATACTGATGCTCTACTGCAAGATACAGGGCCTCTTATCCCCTTATCCCCTTATCCTCTTATCCTCTTATCGCTGACCTCATTTACCAGTTCACGGCGTTTTGGTGTTTTGAGGATATACAGTATCAGTAAGACCAGGGAGGAGCTCACGAGGTACACCACAGCATCACATCCACGTCATGTAAACAAACTCTTTGGCTCTCATACAATCAACGGTACAGTCCAGTGCCAGTACCCCGCATCTGCTATGTGACACATCTCGCGTCCCTCACCGCGCGCCTGCTACTCTTGTACCTTTCATACATTACAATTACATTGCCTCAAACTGCTCTTTCTTGAACCAAGTACATGATTGAGATTGACAACATTTGGGCAGTTTAGAGGACATCAAGGCTTCATTCACTCAACCACCAGCTCCTCCAACAATCACAACTGCTCTTTGAAATATAAGACCGCTTCAGGTCAAATCACTTCACCAACAATGGCTGCACCCGCCGCGGATCAGACTGCTCTCATGAAAGACGTGCTGGAAGCCCTCAAGGTATTGACAGCCAACCAGACCCAGCTCGCCGCAAATGTAGATGCCATCAACGGCCGCGTAAACATTCTCGCTGGCATCAAAGAGGTTGAACATGCCGCAAGAGCTTCGAGCAGCAGCCAGCAAGTGCCTCCGAGCACCACGGCTCATATAGATAACAAAGAAGACCATGATGCCGGAGTACCCGAGTCTCCAACTGTGGCAGCAGCAGAAGTTGACCACGCCAATATGCCTTCTACTGCATCACCCTCAAACCCACAACATACTCCAACTTCACGGATTATTCTTACGTGGGTCAAACCTAGCCCTGTCCTTCGTCCCATCCAGAGCTCAACTCCATTCAAGCCACCATATACCACCAGTGCCTGAAGAGGTATCCCGACCCGCGTGTTGCTGAAGCTGACCATGTATCCAGCACGTACCCCGGCCAAAGTGGCATCAACCCTCTTCCGATGGACTGGGGCCACAAAGATCCGCAAATGCGGGGACCAGTCGTTGTTTCAAGATCTCAATCGACGATTCGGAGGCGTAATGGTATGTCTGTACGAACCCCTCATGTTGTGCAATGCTAACACCTCTTTTCATTATAGCTATAGGAGGTATATCACGTCCCGATGCGACATACAGAGACACCTTTATTGACGAATACCAGCACACGGCGGATCATATTCAATATACTATGCTCTTGCCGTAGCCAGCAAGGAGATAGAGCTTGACCACAAGTAAGCCATGAGCTTCCTTTGCCAGACAACGTTTTCAGTAGCTAATTGAATCAAGGCCCGACTTCACAAACACGGAGCCGGCCTCCAACATTGGCCCGTTCCCACAATGGGCTGACAAGGAGAAGATAGTATCTTTGGATCCCCTTGGACATCTGGCACCCTGGCTTTTTAAAAACACCATGGATTCTGAGAATAGTTCGTATCCAACCTTGCCTACATGAGACTTGTCACTAACTTGCGAAGTTGATATCCGTCCAACAATCGGTTAGTCGTGGATGCCCCTGGGGTATATGACAATGTATATTAACTCTGATATATGCAGCCATTACCAAAGCTCGGATGAATGTATGGACTATTCTTTCCCCCGGTTCATGTATTCCAACGTCTAGCTAACTTATTTTCTAGCTTCCAGAGCTTGAAGCGAGTGTTCGAGAGGGCAGACTGTAAGCACAATCGGCACGACCACCATCGTTGAGTCGATGAATTAATTTCCTCGCAGTTTACCTGATGGAAAGGTGTGCTTGAATGATTTGGGGGAGCTTGCAGTTACCAAATTCGCCGTCGAACCGGTATGATATCTCTATATTCGGATTCGGCACAGCGTACTGACCTCTTTCAGGTGTGGTATCTCCCAGGAGTTGCGAAGCGCTTCGGAATAGGTCACAACTCCAAATCACCTTCAATAAATCATGCTGATGATTACTTATAGATGAAGGCACTTTGCGCCGTTCACTCTTTGAACACACGGGAGGAAGCTACCCTGAGGTAACCTTGCGGAATTCTGTGCATGGCCCGTAGCAAAGATCCAAGCTAACGGTTGTAGCTTATCACGAGGGGGGATATCAAGGTATTCTTGCCACCAATAGGTATGGAAAAGCAATGAGCTCAGCGTTATCATGCTTATGCATCATAGGTGGCCTAACTGTGTACTGCTTCGGCGATCCGGCCAAAATGGCAGATGCCAACGCACGCCTCGCCCTTCGGATCCATGATGAATGCAACTCAAGCGACGTATTCTCTAGTAATATTTGCACTTGCCGTCCATATTTAATATTTGGAATTGAAGAAGCTGTAAAGGAAGCCCAGAAGGGAGGAAGTGGCGTTGTGATATATTTTAGGAAAGAGGGACGGGCTTTGGGAGAAGTCACAAAGGTAACTCGACATTTTCCGTGGTCCTTCGCTATTACTGATATATTCTCCAACTTCTAGTACCTCGTTTACAATGCCAGAAAGCGCAGTGCCGATAGAGCATCTGAATACTTTCAGAGGACCGAAAATGTGGCAGGAGTGAAGGACATGAGATTTCAAGCACTGATGCCAGACATCTTGCACTGGCTGGGCATAAAGAAGATCGACCGAATGATGAGTATGAGCGAGTATGTCTACTCCAACGGATGTGTTTCCAGCTGCACAGCGCTGACTCTCTTGCAGCATGAAGCACGACGCAATCGTTGGGCAAGGGTACATAACTTCTCACCTTGGACAGTAGTCCCGTGCTTACACGATTTGTAGTATTCCGATTCACGAACGAGTAGAGCTGCCCGAATCGTGGATTCCAGATGATGGTCGAGTGGAGATAGATGCGAAAATAACAGCGGGTGAGTGGCGCTCGTCTTCTTGATCTGGACGATCCGTATTGATGGTGTGGGACAGGGTACTTTACGAAGGGCCATCGAATGACGAGTGAGGAACTGGAAGCTGTCCGAGGAAGAACCTGGGAAGAGTAAGCGTCCCGTGTTGTAGGATAATCGATAATCGTGATATTAATTATGTTACAGCATCGATCACTAAAAAGATCATGGAAGGTGGTCTAGACGGGGTTGGGATTGGGCGGATTGCCAGAAGGAGAACAACACCACCATTACGTGATCCCAGTCACGAGTGGGAACAGGGAAGAAGCAACGTTTGACCCCCCCTCCTCCCCAAACTTGATGCATGGAGCAACATCCGGAAATGAACTGGTGGTGGCTTGATGGATCGAGATGGTTGTAGTGCTGGTGCTGCCTGGAAGTCTGAGGATGGGCCGCGTATACTGTACGTAGCTGTAGCTGAGAATTGATACCTGCAATTGAATTTCCGAGAAACCGACTCAATTAAAAGATCGCAAAATGCTAATTACAGCTGCGGATGACCAAGATTTCTTATTTTAATTACAGTTACTGTAAACAACTGAAAGCGGCGATGGGCACTTTTCTTTTCGGACTTTTGGGCGACCACGAGCAGCATTGGGCCGACTTTAATCAAGGCGTGACCACATGCCCAAACCGCCTTGTGTCCGTTTACTGGCCATGTTCACAAGGAACGAGAGATTCATAGGCGGCCCGGGCCCTGTCTAACGAACGCTGTGCAGTAGCCCCGAATGGAAGCCACACATATTGGACCACATCGCTCAGGATGACCAGCCCATCAAACCGGCGACATGTGGCGCCCATGGTAGGGACGAAATGGGGGAGCGTAGCTTGATATCTCGAACGTGATTTAAGTGTCCGGTGGCTGCGGAGGTCTCCACAGGCCCAAAACAAATAATTATAGGCAGACTCGTGTGTGAACTTGGAATCGATTCCGAGGTGTATTTGAATTCAACAATAAACAACACTCTTACAACCTCAACAATAACACTTTATTTACAACCTACCTATAACCATCACTGCTTCGACCTCCACATCTTCCGTCACCCATATAGTGGCCGCAGCACGTTACTGGAAATGGCGAGCTCACATCCAATCTCATCAGAGGGCAAGTCGGCATCGAGGCCGATATCGAGGACTTCAGCCTGTCGACGACCGAAACTGATGCGCTCAAGCGCGACTGCACCCTCCTTGGCCACCTCGAACGCCTGCCGCAGCGACCTTGCCTACCTTCATCCATCCTCACGGGCGACAGCGATACTCAGCCGGGTTGCCTCTTCATCACCGCCCAGGACAGATGCCGTGAGCCTGTCGTCGTCACAAGATAGCTGTCTACGCTCTGTGAGCCCGAGAAGGACAGTGTCGGATCACGGGTTCTCAAATACGGTGGAGGAGCAGAAGGAGAGCATATACACATGTAAGTTTAACCCGTCACCTGCCATGGCTCTGCCAGTCTTTTGTTCGGACGATTAGCTCATACAACCTGAAGCACAATGCCTCTATTTCAGCTTCCCGAGTTTCGACGACTTCCACGAGGACCCGGATGATGGCGGTGAAGAATTCGGAAATTGATTGTTTTGTTTGTTTGGGCGGTGGAGTGACTTGCGGTGTTCGTTGGCGTTCGGTGCATGGGTGGTTGGGACGGTGGGATGGTGGGGATGGCGAATGGAGTGGGCATCATGGGAATGGAGGGGGGCACATAGGCATAGGAAGTGGCATAACTGGCATAACAAATACCAAATAAATATTCCGATTTTAATCCTCAGTTTCTTGTGATTTTTGTTGTGTTGTGTTGATTTGTGTTGGACCGTTACCAGCCGTGTTCTGCTATGTACGGAGTAACAAGGGAACAACTTTGCTCCACTCATCGAAATCCATAGCCCTTGCAGGGATCGATGCGATGACTAAGCTTCGGTTAGTTTGCCCCACTAGCGCGACA
Source organism: Pseudogymnoascus sp. BL308 (assembly GCA_001630595.1). NCBI lineage: Eukaryota > Fungi > Ascomycota > Leotiomycetes > Thelebolales > Thelebolaceae > Pseudogymnoascus > Pseudogymnoascus sp. BL308. Next base: position 51,111 of record LMYD01000611.1, read on the forward strand.
CACACATCTGAATTTGACAATATTTCCATTTGGTCAGTATCGCCAACCTACGACAAACGTTCAACTCAACAGTCAACGCGATCAGGTAACTTATCGCAATCATGGCTGTCGGAAAGTGAGTCTTACTCTGGAACCCGAAACCTCGAATTCATTTTGCCTCGACCTCTGAGCATCAATGCGCGCACACCACACAAATTAGAGCCGTCTCTAACACACCTCTGCAGGAACAAGCGCCTCTCAAAGGGAAAGAAGGGTATCAAGAAGAGAACCATCGATCCCTTCACCCGCAAGGACTGGTACCAAATTAAGGTAAATTGCTCAATACGCAGAGTCAAATGGTTCGTCGCTAACTGTGATTTAAAGGCACCTACCTCCTTCCAGATTAGAGAGTATGGCAACCCCAATCGAACATAACTGTGTATAACAGATTCTAACGATCGATTTCAGTGTCGGCAAGACTCTTGTCAACAGGACCACCGGTCTCAAGAACGCCAACGACTCCCTGAAGGGCCGTATCGTCGAGGTCTCCTTGGCCGATCTCCAGAAGGATGAGGACCACGCTTTCCGCAAGGTTAAGCTCCGTGTCGATGAGGTGCAGGGAAAGAACTGCCTGACGAACTTCCACGGTCTCGACTTCACATCCGACAAGCTGAGGTCCCTGGTCCGCAAGTGGCAGTCGTTAATCGAGGCCAACGTCACCGTCAAGACGACTGATGACTACCTCCTCCGCCTCTTCGCGATCGCCTTCACCAAGCGCCGCCCCAACCAAATCAAGAAGACCACTTACGCTGCTTCTTCGCAAATCAGAGCCATCCGCAGGAAGATGACTGAGATCATCCAGCGCGAGGCTTCGAGCTGCACCCTTACCCAGCTTACCGCCAAGCTCATCCCAGAGGTTATCGGCCGCGAGATCGAGAAGGCTACCCAGGGAATCTACCCTCTCCAAAACGTACGTACTATGCGGCTGGTTGTCTGTGTTGGGAAAATCACAGTATTAACATCACGCAGGTTCACATCCGCAAAGTCAAGCTCCTGAAGGCACCCAAGTTCGACCTCGGCGCCCTTCTTAACCTCCACGGCGAGTCAAACACGGATGAGCAAGGACAGAAGGTTGAGAGGGAGTTCAAGGAGACGGTCCTGGAGCAGGTATAAAGTGCTGTACTAGCGGGGTTTTGAGTGGTCATGTTCATTAGGGCAAAGGTCTTGCTTTCGGCATATGGCGTGACTTGCATGACCTCTCAGGCATTGGGAGTCATTCAAAATCAAAGAAATTTCAAAACTTCCGCTTCCACTGTATTGCTTTTCGTGATGCTTTTCGTGCTACGCCTCAGATGTGGCGACCCAACAATACCAATCACATGCCCACACATTTTAGCGAAAACTGGTATCGCTGGACGATAACTAACTCCCCTCCACAATGTAGATTATAGACATGTAGAGTGCCGTACAAAGAACAAACCGTTCTGTCGCCAAGTAAAGGGCTCGGGTAGCGGTCTCTTTTATTACAGTTGCCTGCTATCTTCCCTGGACACTTTGACAGTGAATGAATGGCTCAACAGCGATCACGATGGACACCGATAACCTCAAGGTCATCAAGCTGCTCATGATCGGCCCTTCTGGAGCCGGGAAATCAGCACGTATGAACCAATACTTGTGTTACAGACTGGTGGCTAACCGCCCTTGAGTGTTGATAAGATATTGCGATGACCAGTTCGACCCAGAATCCTCGACAGCTACTATCGGCGTTGACTTTAAGGTGCGGGCGCACCCTCGGTGCTGTGAAGGCGACAAGGCTGATTGAACGATAGGTGAAGAAGCTTTCGGTGCGAGGCACTTCGTACCGTCTGAACCTCCTCGATACCGCAGGGCAAGAACGATTCCGGACCCTCTCGAACAGCTACTACCGCGGCGCCCACGGCGTTATCCTCGTGTATGATATTTCCAACCGGGACAGCTTCCTGTCGATGGGCCGGTGGTTTGAGGAAGTCCAGAACAACTCCATGCCCGGGACGATTACATACTTGGTTGGGAGCAAGCTGGACAAAGGGGCGTCGAGAAAAGTCAGCGCCGAGGAGGGAGAGGCACTTGCGACTATCCACGGTGCGCAGTTCTGCGAGGTTAGCTCGAAGACCCGGGAGAATGTGCGGAAGCCGTTTGTAGAAATCGTGGATACGATTGTCTCTACGCCTGGTCTGGTAGAGCAGACGCAACGGGAATCAAGCGGTATCACCCTGGCCAATGCCGCGTCACAAGTCTCTTCTGGATGTCCATGTTGAGACGTCGAAATGGACGCCAGCTGGTCGGATATATTTTTTTATCTACAAGTATCATACACTTTTGCCCCCCCAAACATCCATTTCAAATGGTTTGTTACAGCATCGTTTCTGGATGCTGCCCCTCTAAGCTATCATTATAGTCCGAGGTTCTAATTCTCTTCGTCTTGGCCAAGGAACTCTACGACAGCTGAGGGACGTCAGTAACCAGATGTGCTGTTTGGATGGGAACCGGACATACCTTGTCTAAACAATTCAGGCTTCTCTGCAATGACCCAGTGGCCGGAATCGATATCGACTAATCGAAAGCGGGGAAAGAAGCGCCCAATGATGGGAATTGCTTCGTCTGGAATATATGGGCTTTGGGTGCCTCGGACGAACAAGGCGGGCTTTTCAAAGCGGATTTCTTCGGGGTTTTTGTATGGGAAATCGCCTAGATGGCCGAGGGAGAGACCCAATGTCTTCAAGGAGAATTTAAATTTCTGCGTCTTCTCGTTCGCAGGACGATATAGATTCCCAAGGAGAAACTGTCTGATAACTAGAGACTGTGTGACAGTTAGCAGCTGGAGGGGGCTGGACCGATCAGTGGCTCGATGATACTTTCCTCTTCATAGTCCTCTAGAATTTTATCGGCTTCTGATAGCCTCGTTACGCCGGCCTGCTCAATTTTGTTCATCCCTTGGACGTATCTCCCAAAGCTTCTCAGTAGCGGTGCATCTATTGGGGCGTTGTCCACCGCAACGATATTTTGAATCCTATTGGGATATTTGAGCGCAAACGCCATGGCGGTTTTGGCTCCCCTTCAGATTTGTTAGGACCCTATTTAAAATGGTAATTAATACGGGGTTCTAGCTTACATTGAATGGCCGATGAGTGTCGTGTTCTCCAACTTGTGTTCATCCATGAACCGCGCAACATCGTCAGCCATGATAGCATAGTCATGGCGTTCATGGTGCGGCGAATCTCCGTGATTTCTCATGTCCTTCAACCCCATTAGAGCCAATGCTTGGAAGTTACCAACCAGATTGAACTTACCAGTGCATAAATATTTCTTCCCAGGTCACGGGCGAGGACTCTACACAACCAGATGATTTAGAAAAATGACCCTGAGACCATTGGAATAGATGCGGTGTCTTACTTGCTCATAGTCCTGTTGTTTTTTTTGGAGCCGAAAAGACCATGCATGAAAATTATGGGAGTCCCCTTTACTTCGCCCCGGGGGGACTCATGGAGGTCGAAGCTGAGGGGGAATACCGTGGCGGACGAATAGGGTCTCCTAAGTGCAACTGCAGCCAATGATACAAGCTTGGTTGGCCTCGAGGGCGACCTTAGCAAATGCAATGCCATCTTCACGTTGCATGCTATGTTAGATGCTGTTGTAGGTTCTGAATATCCACCGAAACACAGAATTTCCTTGGTTCCTCCGTCTTATATTTCCGCGCCTTATATAATACCAGACATCCTTATCGAAGGTGACTGTTTTGTAGGCGATAAGAAAACATGTCACATGATAAGTACCACGTGACATCAAATATTGATATTTCACATATGAAGTGGCCCATAACTCGTGTAGGATGCGGTGGTGAAACAGTCTAATATTTTGGTATACAGTGTGTTTTACATGTGTTGTACAGTAAGTGGTCGTGTCAAGATCCCAACCAGGGGCTCCCCAGATCTTCCGATTGCAACAAGTCGACCGCCCCCCCGTCTTTGCCAACAAGTTCTCGGTGTCACTGCGAAGTTGCCGTAGCTTCAGATTTAAAAGCCGATAGCTTCTCTCACAAGCGCCATCGTTTCTTCGGCACTATCCCGAGCCTTTTCAGCCCCTTTCTTCTCCACGTGATCAAGATACTTGCCATCATCGCGGCTCATCACCTCGTTATATCGAGCACCGATCCCATCGAGGGATTCTGCCACAGTTTCAGCTACCAAAGTCTTGAAGTTTTTCAAGTTCAACCCGGCGTGGAGCGTTCCTAGCTCTTCCGGGCTTCTCGATTGCTCGTCCAAGATGGACAGCATATGCAGGAGGTTCGAGACGCCTGGTCGGCCAACGGGATCGAACGACACAGAATTAATAGAATCTGTTCTTGCTGCCATTATTTTCTTCTTGATTTCTTGGGGTGAGTCGGTCACCAAAATCCTTGAAAGGGGGTTTGCGTGTGATTTGGACATTTTCAAATGAGGTTCTTGTAGCGACATTACTCGTTTGGCAGGTGCTGGAGAGAGTCAGCGGAAACCTTGATGGGTAAGACTATTCGCTGGGCATACATAGGATAGTTTGGGGAGCAATCAGGTGAGGCGCGTATGTGTGGTTGAAGTTGGTTGCACATTCGCGTGCAAACTCCAGATGCTGGCTTTGATCCTCTCCAACTGGAACGTGGGTTGCCCTGCAACAATGAGTAACATTCTCGATAGCGAGGGGAGCATTATTACCTATGGACTAGAATATCTGCGGCTTGTAGAACCGGATACGAAAAGAGCCCAAGCTTCAACTTGGCCTTGCTACCCGTGTCCATTGCGTTCGCATCCTCCGATAGTGAGAGCTTGCTCTATTTACGATGAGTAGATGCCACAAGCAGTGTTTAGATTCATTATTTAGCATACCTTCCACTGCGTCATACGAGAAAGATAGCCTGCCGAAGCTGTACAGCTTAATATCCACATCAACTCAGCATGTGCTTGGACCTGGGGAAGATGGTTAGCCTCATGTTTACCAAAAAAGTTAGAAAATTGAACCTACCGAGGATTGGTAGAATAATATGGACCTCTCTGGCCTTATTCCTATAGCTAAAAGAGTAGCCAGGACCTCACGTTTATATTGTCTGAGACGGTGAGGATCTTGCGGCACCGTGATGGCATGCAAATCCACAACGGAGTATATTAGTTTGGTTTCCGGAGGAACCGAATCCTGTAGGTCTACCCATTGCTTAAGAGCACCAAGGTAGTTGCCAAGATGAGGAATACCCGTTGGCTGTATGCCGGAAAATATAACCTGGCGCGGTGCTGTTGGGATGGCCGAAGACAGCCTCCGAATATTTGGCGGGCTTGACGCTTGCTTGGAAAGTGAGCATACAACTGACTCACGCAGGAGAGAACAAGAATTTCGACATAGGAGAACCATAGCTATACAACAAAAAGAAACAATTAGACGTTGAGAATGATGATTGGTGAAATCTGGCTCAGCATCGGCCATCCGCGAGATAAAATTATATATCACGTGATATGGATTGTTTTACCTTGTGAGTGGCTTTCCAAAGAAAATTAGGTTCAACTGGCTGGATATACGATCTATTAGTGTTGGACGCTCTTCATTTAATACATCATTCGAGAGAGCCAGGTCTCATATTTCAATGTTGGAGCTTCACAGTAATAAACTGTTTCTTCGGATTTGTATATATACAGGGTTTCCGTTACCCATTAACTCCCAACATGTGCTACCCTGCGCCTTCTAAATGCAGCAATACCCAATTTACGTGCTTCTGATACAGTATAATATACACCCCGGACACTCTGTAATTTTCACCTTATTTGGACATTGGTGCGTTGCCGGTTGCTGCAAGCCTATACTTCTCGGAATTCATCATCTCCAAAACCTTCTCCGAAGTCTCCATATTTTTGTTGCGTCCAAAATGGGCCCATTTGGGCTCCATGACGTTCTTGAGATTCTCCAAGCTCACGTCCATTGTTTTGCCGACCCCTATTCGCTGGTTAGTAGTTGAAGACTTGCCCCTCTGGAATCGTCACTCACCAAGCTCGTTGTATTCCCACACGTTTGCCTTCATTCCAATTCCGTAATATGCGTGCTTCTTCAAGAAGGCGAGCCATAACTCGACAGTCTCTGGGTGGCCGTCTTTAATTTGGATAAGGCGCCTCATCGTGATACGTTCAAAATTCTCCTGCGACTTCTTGTTGACGAAATTACTCTTCGGGACCGTCCATCTTTCCGTAATTCGCGGCAGCGGAACGGGTCCAAAGGCAGGGAGTTTCAAGTAGTATGCTGCCCGTAATGCAAAGTCTGCGAAGAATTCGAGGTTTCGCACACTGTACGATCGCAATTGAAGATCGCAAGAAGGCACACCATATTCCACATCTCGCCGTAAAGGCTTTAGGTATATGGCCTGAACGTTTCTGGGCAGGCGAGGTGTCTCCGATTCTGCGGCGCTGCTTTCGGATGATCTGAATGTTTGTGTTAGTCCAAAGTCATGCAACTTTGCCAACACAGGCTGGAATGGGACACGAACGTCGGGGTCAGTTTCGTCGCCGCGGCAGATCTGTTTAAGCGTATGGTTAGCTTCGATCGGAGGGCATTTGAGATATAGGGCGAATCATACGGTGTCTCTGCTTTCGGGGCTTCGTCTTTGCTGCGGCTCAAGCTGGTAGCATGGAACCGACTGACGGCAATTCTGTTCGGGACCGCTGAACTTGCCACATACTGAGCTGTTAGCACCTACTTCTTGGCCTCTCATCCAGCCTGAAACAGAACTCACTTTAGACCGGCAAGCGGCAGCCCAATGCGATCGCAATGGGGCTATAGATGCCATGTTGGAAGCGCGGTTTGCAATGCTGGATGAAACCAAAATAAAATGTTCGTTATAGCACCTACGGGAATTGCCGACACCACACTCACGTGACTACTTTTTACATTGAAACTCAATTGATACCACAAAACAAATTCATGACTATTATGCACGTAAAGGAGCTAGTAATTTTTGTGATATATCTTTGATTCATGAGGGCGTATTCTATTTAATTACGCTAATATTCATGCTCATAATGGGGTACCAGTTGCCGCGTGGCTATTTAACCTACGGTCATAAAGCATGGATCACCACCATGTTACCTAGCCAGATCTTGTTTGGCAGGCCTATACCCATCAGCTTCGTGGCGCGGCCTTCTGCAATTGGCGCAGGGTGGTGGTGCATAGATGACTACAGTAGGTAGCCCTCCAACAGTGTCACTGGTCTCCCAAACAATAATCTGATTGTTAGTTATGAGAGATTCCAGTCGGATCAAGTCCTTTGCCACTTGGGTGGAGCTTGCGGTTTGCCTGTTGAACGGATGATATGTTCAGACAGGAGGCTTCAGCCTTTGGTAACTTTCCCAGATCTCTGTGCCCTCAATGCCTTGTAATGAGCCTTCTTCCCGCTGGTCTTGGCAAGTTGTATCTGGGTATACTTCGACTTGAATCGCTGCGTCTTCTGTTCCCCTGCCAGAACATCCTCCAGGAAGGTTCGCTTCCGCTCCTTGTTTGTCATCCTGGCGGTGAAGAATTCGGTCGGTCCTTCAATGACTGTTCCAACCTGGGAGAACTCAGGTACATCACTCTTTCTGTCGTTATCCTTCTTGTAATGCCGTTTCGGGTCAAGGACGGATCGCAAGCGGAGCAGTTGCAGGTCGCGTTTGAGTTCCGGCGTCAATACGGTCTTGGGCAGGTTATACCAATTGGGACCAGCAGATGCTGCCTTCTCCTGTTTGAGCAGTCAGTGGAAAGCCACAGCAAATAATCAATGGCGAAGAGATAGATAAATGCTAAGTCAGAGTAACTATGAATTCACACAATGTGTGTACTATCATAGATGCAGAGAAGACACCCAAGACGGGGTCCGAGTTCTGCGTCAAGATTCTTTGGGATAATTTTCCTCATAAAAGCGTAAAAAAAGGTCGAACTGTTTGAACTTACTTTTGCAGCTTTAACCTTGGCGGCCACTGGATCTTCAACGCAGCGCGGTGTATTTGCAAGCTTCCTCTCTTGCTTACTGACGAGAAATTCCGGATCAACCTGTGCACCGGAGATAGTTGGCTTAACGTAAAGCGAGGGTAAACCCGAGCCTGTTCCTGTTGAAATACTGGTGCTGTCTGGAGTTAGAATGTATACCAACTGGCAGGGGAAGAGTGGAAGACATACCTAGAGTCGAGACCGGGCAGAGATGATACGCCGCTGGTGGTTATCAAAGTATTTGCACCAGCTTCTGTTGATGCTCTCATCCTCTGCTCAGCATCTCTCAGCATTTGCTGTATCTGCCCATCGGACAGGTCCTGGCTCTCCAATACCTCCATTGTGAAAGCAGCAAGCTTCTTGCACCGTATGTGGTGCAGAAAGACAGGCTTGGAAAAATTATGTTTTACGGCAGCTGCTATGCGGGAGAAACTTTATAGAAGCAAATGCAAAGTCCGTTAAGCGAAATGCTTGGCATTGCGAGGCTGGCTCTACCACATTGGCACGTGACCTGAGGGGTTGCGCTGGTGAAATCCATAATCGGGGTTCAATTTAGCTTATGACCTAGAGGGGCATGGGATTTGTCATTTAAGTTGCTATACCAGCTAAAACTCCGTAGATGCATAGGACAAATGAAGAAGAAGCAAAAAAATCAATTGTGGCTGAGGATCCTTTGAGAAAAAAAAGTGAGTTGTTTTGATGTGTTGGCTGCAGGCACCCAGCCGCTCTGTGCAGGCATCATCCTCGTGCTTGGGCCTAAGTACTGCGTAAACATTTCATGGGCGGCTTTCCCGTTGTCGGTCGTTACTCGAGTACCTACCACCCCCATCTCCATCGGCGGCGCCAACCAATCAATTACCTCCTCTGGCTTGGGCATCATCAACAGCACCACGACGTCAGAGTCAAGGAAATGCGACTTATGCGACCGCCTTTCACACCGTGATTTAAACACAGCCTCAATTCCCCAGCGGCGGTGAGCAGTGGCAGTTGCGCCCACGGAGACACCGAATTTGCGCCTTCGGTCAGACCTCTTCGTAACTTGTCGCGTCACCGAGACTTGTAAACACTCACTGTGGTTACAGCAGCAGTCTCACTTATATACACACAACATATCGCGCGCACTTCGCAGTCTATACAGGAGGAAGGAATAGCCAAGCCTGTTATCATGGATCCATCCGTGCAGCCAAACGCTGCCCATGGGCAAGGCCAACAGCGCCAACAGCCAGTCTATGACATCAACCAAGGCGGCCATTATGGCAAGTAGACAATCTTCATTGCGCATTCATATCATAGCAATCGCTAACTGTGTCGTCTATAGGCGCCAGCGCTACTGTAAGTTTTGATTGATCGTTGGCGAAGCTTCGGATACTAAGACCAGAAAGCTTTCAGCACAAGGGTTTGCGCCAGTCGCGGAATTCTACACAGGGGCCTGGGCAAATGTAAGTGAACAATTCTGTCGATGCGATCTCGAAGCTCAATTATACGCAGGTGAACCAGGGCCTTCAGGGCGGGTACAGAGACATCCTCACGACTTACTGGCAGCAAACTATCACCCAACTCGAAACCGAGACACACGACTACAAACTGCACCAGCTCCCTTTGGCACGAATTAAAAAGGTCATGAAGGCGGATCCAGAGGTGAAAATGATATCGGCAGAAGCTCCAATTCTGTTCGCCAAAGGTTGTGATATTTTTATTACGGAACTGACTATGCGCGCCTGGATCCACGCCGAAGAGAACAAGCGCCGTACGCTTCAGAGATCTGATATTGCATCTGCGCTGGCTAAGAGTGACATGTTTGACTTCCTGATTGATATCGTTCCCCGAGAGGAGGCTGCGTCGCACGCCAAGAGAGCCTCTGGTCCAAATGCTGCAGCGCAAGGAGTTCCTCCGGCTGGTGCCCAGATTCCGGCCCAGGGCAATATCTCCCAACAGCAACCTAGTCACCAACCTCAGCAGCATGCTATGGCTCCTCCAGATTACTCGTTGGGCCACAGTTTGGCTCCAGACCAAGATTACCGACAGCCTGCTATGTATCCTGGACAGGTCCAGCCAGGTCCTGTCGGCGCGTATGGCCAGGCCCCTCCACACATGTATGGTGAGATGGAAGGGATGTACGCGTATCCGCCGATGCCACCACAGCAGGTATGACTTCTCCTCCTCTGAAAGCACCATCTCCTCTGACTTTTTTTTTAGATGTACCATGTACCACAGCGGGCACAGGACCCCACTGTCGGCCAAGACGCCGGCCACAACTATCCGCGCCATGACGGAGGCGAAGGAGATGCGGATGCAGAAGGCGAAAGAGATTATGAGGTCGGTTAGCGTGCTTCTGCTACTATCGTCCGCCTAGTTGGGATGGGATATGGTGGGGCGTTGGGAGAGGCCGAGCGTCCTTGGGATTATCACAGTATATTACGGCGCCTGGAGTGTCTGCTTTCCTTCGTTCTGGTTTCGGGAAAGTAGAGTAAATGCTTGATCCTACTCAAATTAATCGAGATTGTTACATTTATTAATTTTCTTATCCATCAATACTGCTTCGCTGAGGTATTCGTCCCGTTCGTGAATTGACTACATAACTCTACTTCTTCCCAAATCGCGACGAAAAGTTGGCCAGTCTATCGTTCTTGATGGGACTTTGGACTGAATACGTAAGTCTGGTAGGTTTAAATTGTTAGTAATCTGCCATTAAGTATGGAGAGTCGGGACTGCTGGCTTACTTTTCAAGGATCTTTGGCCCATTCAGGGGGTCCACTCGGCCATATTTCTTGTTCCTTGTTGAAATGTCGAAATACTCGTCAGGGTTGTCAGTTTGCATCAAGTTTACTGTTTGCTGCAATTCATCAAGGTTCTCGCGAAGGATAGGGGCGTTCTCGAGGCTGTCTACAAACTCGGCAAGGTAATCTACGTCCTTCGCCAATGCAGTGACACCATTCGGGTTGATCTTCTTCACGTCGGGTGACAAAGGAAGGGCCTACAATGCGACTGTTAGCTTGTCTTATTGGATAATACAATATATCAAGACCATACCAATATCATATTCGCAGCATGGCTTAGGGCATCGAAGTAGATCAATTCTTTGATCTCTCTGGGGAGACCCAGTAGGGTAGAGTTCATGATATTTGACAGATAACGGGTCAACGTCTGCATGTAGTTGCTTGGCTCGCCCTCCAATGTTGGTGCCATCCTGTAGTAGATTAGTAGCTAGTTCGAGAGTTCAGTGGAGCTACAAGCTTACCAGTCGTATTCCGCTGTTTCAATCAAGTCATCAATCTTGGAGTTGACGAGCTCAAAAATTCTCTTCTCGGCAGTCTTTTTGTTACTACGGAACTCTTCGGTAGCGTTTAGCACGATTGGTCCTCCGGCAGATGTTGATGAACGAGCAGCAATCAAAAGCTGCTCAAGTTCTTGACAGGCGGTTTCAAAATGCTCCAGGTTAATCAGAATTTGCACGATTTGGCCCAGATATTGAGAGTTTAAACGTTCCACGAGAGATCTGCAGACCTTCTCTGAAAGGAGTTGGTCCAAGGACTAGGTAAAGTCAATACATACATGTTATAACGTCTTTAGGAAAACAAACCTTTCTTAGTGTCTCATCGATAACATTCGGATGTTGAAAATGGTCATCCGAGAAGAAGTAGAACTGGTTCAAAAAGTTTCGAATGTCGATACAACAACGAGTATACATTTGAGAGAAGGGCAAGACGCATGGGAATCTGGCAGGGATCAGCGTCCACTCCGAACAACAAAGGCAGCGATAACATACGAAAGTTCATCTCTTGGTTTGTCAGGTGTAAACCAACTGACGTTAACGACTTTGTCATATTCGTCCAAGTTGCTTATTGGCATAGGCATGTAGTCATCAGTCGACACGATCTAAAAAGGTCAGTGTTTCTCTATAACCCGGTGGGCACTGGGCTAATACCTCTTGGAAATCGTCACTAAACCGTCTTTTTAGCAGCTCTGCGTATTTCTCGAATAGGGTCAGTAGAAAGTTGTCCAAGGCAGACACCGAATAGCCCCACCCCTTACTAGTCAGCAGTGACACGAAAGTCACAGGTCTGGGATTATCTTACATCTAGCGTCTGTATGAACAACGTAATAACACCTTTGATCTTCAAAAGGACCTCCGCATTATCAACATCATCGAGAGCTTTGGAGATGAGACTGATAGCGGCTTGGCACATTGAATCCCACAGCTCGTCTACCTATGAACAGTAAGTACGTCGTCTTCATCCCACACTGGCAGTAGAATCAAACTTACATCAACTGGCGAGCGGAGATTATGAGCACGTCTCATCGTTGCCCGTTCGATGATCGCAAACCCAGCAATTCCTTCAAGGAGGCTACTCAAGCTAGAGTCATCATTCTCGAGAAGGCTAATTGACGAAGGCAAAAGAAGTTCTTTCTGCCTTCTTCGAGTTGCAGCATACTCGGTGCGAAACTTGTCGCTTTGTCCCAATGCCTCATGTATATGTAAGCATTCGAAGAGAGGGGTAAAATCAACTCGAAGCTCATCGTTATCTAGGGCATCAAACTCCTCGCTCTCGTCAAAGACCATTTCTATCGCCGAATTGAGCTTGAAGTTTCGAAGATACGGATTAGCTTCCATCCGCTCCTTCTGCCTAGTTCTTCGTAACTCAGTGTGGTAGAAAGCTACCTCTCCCAGGAACTGAGACGTCTCACGGATCCGATAAAGCCAGGTGTTGAGATCATTCATGACCGCCTCTGCTATTAGCTTTTGCGTGGCAGGGACCGATTTCTGTATCATATCGGCCAGCTTGTACTGCGTTACCTCCTTCAAATGCACATTTTGGAGCTCATCCAACGCACGCAAAGCACCATAGTGGTTTTTCTGGCCCAGCAACTCATGGACATGGTTTGACACACGCAATACTTCCAAGCAATCTTTAAGTGCTTGTGATGCCTCATCGATATTTTGGCGCACCCCTCGAGAGTCAACAAGAGCCTTCTTGTGCTCGGCAAGCTTTTCTGTACTGGACTGGATAGACTGGTTGAGTTCCAAGATCTCGGAAGTCAACTTGACCGTTCCCTCACGAACCTTCTGCAGCTTGTTGACTGATGTTAGAAACTCTTGGTGGTTCAAATTGCACATCTTCTCGATTTCGGTTTCTCGTTGGGCGGCATATTGCGAGAGGCTCTTCATTAGAGCATGGGCTCGACTAGAACTGCTCGCATCTTTCACAACAGGGATGAGTTGGTCAAGGTAGTCGTTATCACTGGGTGATAGTATCATCTAACAATATAAGGCTACATTCTAGAACAAGAATCAAGGAGCAGCAGGCATTACCTGTTGGATGATTGATGGGGCATTGCCCCTGAAGTCAACTGCAGAAGGCATATTGAAGTTGGGCCGGACCGGTTACGCAGCTAAGTGCCTCCGCGTGAGACAGTTGCCACTGAAAGAAATGAAGCTGATGTTGATAGTAGCATCCAGTACAGTCCCAATGCTCGAAGAGTATCCTGGATGGAGAGGAGCTGTAGTTGAGGAGGGGCTCAATGCGCTTCCGGTGTATCACATCCGGGAATAACCAAAGTCAGGCTCTCTTTCAGCCTCCTTCAATTGTCTGTTACGATTTGCATGGGCACTCCTGTTCAAAGATCAAGTGTCGGTGTTGGTTTCAATCAATACACAAGTTGGGAGCCTGTGGTGGTCGTGACGTCGTCGCTCGGAAGAACATAGTTCCGGTAGGTGGACATATATCAACCACCAAATCACGAACATCCCTTCAATGCAATGTCAGACAAAGGCATCTAGCGATGTGGCAAACACTAAGTGTCTATCATACTAGTTGATATAAACTCATTTTCAAACGGAGGCGCAAATTCGAATTAGAGTATAGAGATATTTTCCTTTTTTTTTCTTCTTCCATACTCCTCCTTACCTTTCATATTCCCAAGGAAGTCGCGTCCACTGCAACTTCCCTTCTTCCCTTGAAGTTATAAGGTCTATCGCGTATCTTCCACACAAACTTCCACAACCTCCCATTTTCTTTCCAAATCCAAAATCCAAGGTTCCCTTCTTTCCTCCATATTCTCTCTCCTCTTCATATTAACCTGATCTTCCATCCTTCTCCTCTATTCTACAGTTTCTAACAACATCTTCTCATCACCTATTCTCCTTTTGGGTGTCCATGTCATTGGTGTATCTCCGATCTATCTTGACAATTGGTGTCATTCCTGTATCATCCACACCATATTCTCTCAACGCCTGCATGCTGCAAACCTGACAAGATGTCCACCTCAAAGCATGCATACCAAGGTTTGTATCCTATCTGTTGGCAACTGGTCTGCATCTGTGCTAATCAAACTAATCACTTCACAGGCTTCTGTCCAGATGAGCTGTCTGGTACAGTAGCTCACTCATCCGGCTTGGGACTGACATCTCCAGCAAGCTCTACAGGAGATCGCATTCCAAAGCTGAAGTATGAGAACAAAGACCCCTTTACCTCTCCTGGTGCAAAACTAGGCTCGGAGCAAAAGCTCAGTGCTACTGCGTCAACCTTCCAGCCATTCAGTGTCCGCTTGAACCATGGTTCCATGCATGCTCTTGCCGGTAATAGACATACCCAACCTCCTGATACAGTCAAAGTAGCTAACCCAAACAAAGGAGACAGCCAATCTGTGGAACCAGTATCTCCAACCGACAGCTTTACCTCTGGTGTTGGGCAGCAGGGCACCTTCAGCACTGATACACAGGTTACCCGTGCTCTTAGAATATCTGGAATATACATGACTGTCTCCAGAGAGCAAGTTGAGACATGCCTTCAAGTAAGTTGCTTTGAATTCCTGGAACTGCTTCTCTTTCAACAAACACATGCGATTTTGAGCAGTTTTACGTGTCGTCTCAAGCCGATATGTAAGACAACTGATATGTTTTACATGAAATTGGGAGTTATCTCTTGCCCAAATATCACGTACACTTCATCCTACAAGTTGCAAATTATTGCAAGATCTGTTGTCACCAGGACAAAATCTTGAATTCATCTATATGCCGCTGAATACTTCATCTTGTCCCCCCTTACTGACATGTCTTAGGAGAAGGGAATCCCCGAGCGTGCAACGCGTCGATTCTATTACACTGCGAACGAGGTCTTGGTGAGATTTTCTGATGTCCAGGATTCAGTTGTAATCTACAACTACGCAAAGATCTCTCACCCTGAGTGGTCTGTTGAATACATCACTCCAGGTGTCTGCGCTGAGGCAAGTAGTAATGAGCTATCAATCTGTTTTTCAACACTAATAAAAATTCATATGCAGAAGTCAAACCCAAACTCAGCCTTTGTATCAGCTTATGAAGGCCAAGTTTGTCTGACTGCCAAGCTCCCTGGGATGGGGGGCTTTGACAGAGGCAAAATTGAAGATATTATAGTAGATCTTCTTGCCATCGATGGAGCAGTATATGCCTACCAGAAACAGGCACCAACTGAGGCTGGGATGGTCAGCATGATCGTTGAATTTTGCGATGTAGGCTCTGCGCATCGTGCTGTTGCGAGACTCAATGGTGCCACTGTTAGGGTAAGCTCAATCATTGTCGCCCTGAAGGCACCTGCTAAGTTTCCACAGGGCATAACTCTTAAGCTCGGACTCCACAAGCCAGACATCGACCAGCGACCACCCCGAGCTCCGCATGGATCTCAGAATACACCAAACCGTGGTCGTGGGGACTATAACGACCTGATTGGAAGCATTGAGCGATTGTCTATCTCAAGCTCTTCAGCATACAATCAGCAGGCTCCATTTTCATACCCTACTGCGATGCTTACTACCTCTATGGATGGTTCTTATGTTTCCAGAATTCCATCGACTCCAGGATATCCCAGTGCTGTTGTGCCATTGGGTGGCCCATATTCATCCCCACAGTCTCCAGTTAGGGAATACACCCCAGGAGGATACGGCACCCCTTCTCAATATGGACCCACTTCTGTCACATCAGATGTTTCGAGGCTTACAGTTCCAACAGGGAAGACTTGGAACGGTATGGGCAGCCCGATGACTGGTGTCTCCAGGAGTGATTCGCAATCACAACTGCGCCCCTATGGGCGCCGACACAATGTAGTGCGCCAGAACGCACTTCGAGGTGCTGGCCGCCCTCCATATAACAGCTCAGCTGGGCAACACAACGTTGTCGATGTGGACAGAATCCGCCAAGGATTAGATGTTCGGACTACTGTAAGTTTCTTCAAACAGACTCTAGGCTAGTATCTCTAATAATTTACAGATTATGCTTCGGAACATCCCAAACAAGGTCGACCAGAAGATGCTGAAAGGGATCATCGATGAAACCAGCTTCGGCTTCTATGATTTCATGTATTTGCGAATTGATTTCGCGAATAACTGCAAGTACGTAGTTTCCAACCTGGGATGTATTTGTACTGAAGCTAATTTTGTAGTGTTGGTTATGCCTTCATCAATTTTGAGGATGTAAGTTTAACGCCAAGAGAGTTCCCTTCAGTATTGTACTGTTACTAACTATTGGCAGCCATGGCATATTATCGATGTAGGTTTCCCGTCACGCTGATTTTTATTTTACTAACAAAGCAACACAGTTTGTGGAAGCACGAGCTGGCCAGCGATGGTAATTCCCACTCCACTTGATTAGAATTAATCGAGAACAGCAAAGCTGACTGTCATATAGGAATAGATACAATAGCGACAAGGTTGCCGAGGTCTCATATGCGAGTAAGTGTACCAAGATTACTTCTTCTACTTAAACTAATATTCGAGAAGCGATTCAAGGAAAGGATTGCCTGGTACAGAAGTTCCGCAACAGCTCTGTTATGCTTGAAGAGCCAGCATTCCGCCCCAAGGTAAAATATGTGACCATCAGTTCTAATATTGACGTATCTAACAATGATCAGATTTTCCGCACTGCCCGCCATCCAGATGCGGGTGATGAGGAGGATTTCCCTCTCCCTGACAATGCGTCTAAGATGAGACGCAGTGTTGAAAATGCTGAACACGTCGGTCAGTATTGGATGTGTTGTAGCACACCAAATATAGGTTGCTGACAGACAAAATAGGCCTCTTTGCTCCACGTGCGTCGCAGCATCATAGAGAGGAGCAACGCCGCCGCCGCTCCCAGTACGACCGAGGCACTCGTCTTGCTGCTCTCGAGGAATTTGAATTCGAGGACGTTATTACATACCAAGATGGTGGGCGCTATTCATGTAAGTCTCTGCAGTCCAATTTTGGAAGCTATTCTAATATATTACAGACTAGTTTATGGTCTGGTGCCTTGCGGACCTTGAAGTTATCTTGAACACAACAAGTTTCGCAAGCAACAACACACCCCAAGCGAAGATACTGGAATTTGAAATTTTTGAGTGTCCTTTTTGAACACTGGTTGAAGGGCTAGACCACTTTTGGGCCCGGCAGTCAAGATGCTAGCATCGGAAATGCCCTTTTACTATCTCATATGGGCCAAATCAATTTGCTTTTCAGGACAATCAGTCAGTTGCCGTTATCAGGCCCGGCATCAACTCAATATCCAGTCAAATCTTTTCTGGACCAATTTTGCAAGGGCTTGCCTTGGCCGTTTTGGAGGCTCCTTCACATTCAACACTTCATTTGGCCCTCCATATATTGGGGAAGGAATATTGATATTGCATACACAGGCAAGTTCTGGACGCCTTGTGGAATATATTGATGTACAACGAACAGCCCAGATGGGTTCTCTTAAGCCTTTCATTGAACGAAACTTTTTTGCTTTTCAATCACAATAGTCATTTTGGGCCATTTGTATGGTACAATGCACGTTGGCACGTTGGCACGTTGGCACACGCAAGTTGGTGGAAACACAAATCACATGGAGCACAAGGAATTCAGAATAAGGTGCTTATCTAGCAGATAGTTTCAGAAGCCACGTGTCTTCTTGATAGCTTCATTGAAATTGCATATTCGCCTTCAAATAATGGTGCCAAAGCCCACTCCAAATTACACTGTACAGTAGACTGAAATTATTGAAACAATTCAGTTGCTCGCCCCATGTATATGGCTGTCTTGAGAGGAAGCCATCTTTTATTTTCTCTCTTGATGTATAATATTTGGCAATTTTAAAAATATGAATAGTAGATATACGCATGTCTAGATAATTTTAACGTAGTCTATATTTACTCGTTACTTTGTGTTCCACATTCTGTTCCAAAAATCTCCTTATCCTGACACAGCTGGCTGTCTATAATTCTATGCCTTACTTTCAAGGCTTCAAGGTGGGGGTGGGGGAAAGGTCACGCTTTCCGTCACAAGCTTCCCCAATATCAACAAAGAAATTCTATGTAACTTACGCCAGGCCTGATGGCATGCTATGAAACGGACTCCAGCTACTCGTGATGACCCCACACGTTGAACTGTACTGTATCTTGCCATAAAACGTTGCACTATCCTCTGGGCGCGCGCCGATATTACTGAGCTCAACGGGACAACCCCACTAGCCACTTCAATTATCATCCACAGCCTCACTTGACAATGGAACCGCCCATTCCACGGAGTCTCAAGGATGTGGAGGAGGTATGTTGTTGATTGTTTTACCATCTGTATGAGTAGGGCTGAAAATTACGGATTTAGCTAGTCACAGAGTTGTACCAACCGGGAGACCCCAAGAGGATTGCTCATATCCAGGAGGCCCTGCACACCTTACAACGCTCAGCTGATGGCTGGCAACTTGCAAACAGCTTGCTTCAAAGTTCGGATGAGAAGGTGCAATTCTTCGGAGCCCTCACCTTTACCGTCAAGTTAAATACCGACTCGTGAGTACTTAACTACATCTTATGGTTTTTCGCCCCTTGGAGATGTGGCTGACAGTGAAATAGAGCTTCACTGAGCGCCACAGATGCCCAGGCCGTTCTAAACCAGTTGTTGACATGGCTTATTGTGTATCTACGGCGTGCCTCGGGGCCTTTGGCTCCTCGGAAGCTGTGCTCTACACTCGTGGTGTACTTTCTTCATTTTTCGGCATCCTGGACGATGTGCGTTAAGCATGTTATTCTCTGTCTATTTGCAGACGAAGCTGTTGGTATAGGAGCGTTACAGGATGCACCAGAGACCAGCTTACTAGTTAGCCGTCTTTCTCAGGAAAAGCTGTCTGCCGCATTGTGGTTCACCACTACACTTGCCGAAGAAGTTGAGAAGGTGGATGGGAACAACATTAAACAGTAAGAGAAATCAGTTCTGTGCGTTTCTTAAAATTACTTACTGATTCTCACAGCCACCAGTTTCATGATCGGATGAAACGAAATGCCCAGGATGTCGTCGCACTCATAGCCCCTGGGCTTGCCAATGTCCATGAAGGGGCAAACCTGCCAGCAAAGCTACGCCAAGATTCGATGAAGTGTTTCCAGGTACGCGACCCATGAAATATTTACCAACCCCATTGTCATTACATCTTATTCAAAGATGTTGCTGTTTTTGCAGCCATTATAATTATAGTTCTAACATTTTTAGACATGGGTACTCTTCTCACATAGGGCTTATGTGGACGCTGGCATCACATTGGATCCGCTGAAATCTTTAACGAAGCAAGCAATCACTTGCCTACCACAGGAGGAGATGTACGAAGTTACTATTGAGCTATTTGCAGATGTGCTTGGCAATTACTCCAAGTTCTTGACGGACGAAGATTTCACACTTCTATTTTCCCTTTTCAACAGCAGTTGGTCTGAAGAACATTACAAGCAACTAATCCAAGGCGATTATTCGTTTGAATCACTTCAATATGGGCATTTTGTCATTGCTTTGGGGGATGCAAGAATTGATGAGCTGGCGAAAGCAAACGACCCAGCTTCTCAGCGGTTTCTGGAGGCTCTTGAAGGGCTTCTATCGGCAGAAGGTTATGTTGTCGCCGAAGACCAAATATTCGTTCCCGCTCTCGAGTTTTGGTCAACATTTGTCGAAGTAATGATCGACTCCCTCTATTCTGATGAGGATGTGACGATACCCATTCTCGGACCACCCGCCACCGGCTCCACAGGGCCAAATGAAACGCAACACCCGAAAGAAAATCCACCTGAGAAAAGGAATGAATGGTTTTCCATGGCCAGGGGCTGTGTCATGCGGGCAATCGAGCGCTGCTGGCGGAAAATACAATATCCCCCACCTGAAGAGTCATTTGACGACTGGCCCTCGAGCGATAAGACTGGGTTTAATGACGCGCGAATGGAGGTAATAGATTTCCTACAAGCCTCATACACTTTAACAGGGGTCTCTCTATTTTCCATGTTCGCCGATATGGTGCTTCGTTCCCTGCAAAATGAAGCGTGGTATGAACTGGAAGCCTCCCTGTTTTGTCTCGGTGGCCTTGCCGATTGCATTTCAGAAGATGAAACCACGGATTTTATTCTTGAAAGGGTTATCAGCTCCGCACTTTTCACAATTCTCGCAGACCCCGCTTGTTCTGCTCCAACTCGTACAAGGCAGGCGACCCTTGCTCTTATTGGAAAATACGACGAGTTCTTCAAGACACATACCCAGTACTTGCCAGAGACTCTGACTTTCTTATTCAAATCATTGAGCGCCACTGCATTAGCTCCTACGGCCTCAAAATCGATCCAATCACTATGCTCTTCATGCCGTCAAGCTTTAACGTCAGAACTTGGCGTCTTTGTGCAGCAATATACAGACCTAACTCAAGCACATTCCGTTGATGTTATTGTCAAAGAGCGAATCGCCGGAGCAATAAGTGCCGTTATACAAGCACTACCAGAGGAACATTTAAAGCAAGAGCCATTACTGGGGCTTCTCAAGACTGTGGAAATAGATTTTCAAAAGTCTCTCCAACTTCGTGCCGCCGGCTTCGGCGATGAGGCGGAAGCATGCGGGATTGAGACCTTGCGATGCATTGGTAGCATCGCTAAGGGGCTTCAGGCACCGACTGATATTCCCCTTGAATTATCAGAAGGTAGCCCCGCCGACAGCGATAATTTTTGGGTTACAGGGCCAGGCTCAGCTACGAATAGCCACCTTCGAACCATTATGGAGAGCCTCCTAGCCGCGTTTCCTCAAAGCGGAGAAATCCTGGAATCTGTCTGCAACATATTCCGGGCAGGATTCACTGAGCGTGCTCCAAGCCCATTCATACTTCCGTCAGAGGCTATTGTAGATTTCCTTACGAAACTGGGTCCCTCTACCCCACGCCTCGTTGTTATTATAAGCACAGCATGCTCCTTCGTAAGCGTCCAGGGCACAAAAGACACAGGCAAAGTCAATACTGAATTGCACCGCCTCTGCGCGTGGGTATTGTCACTCTTACAAGCCCTAAATGGTAAGTAAATTTCCCGCAATGCGCCAAAGAGATGAAAGCTCAAATAGCATACCTAAATCCCTGGATTACGATGGCTGACTTGATATTTATAGATCCATCAAATGATCCCGAGATTTCGCAAGCTGGGATCGACTTTTTGTATCGCCTTCTTCCTTCCCATGTCAAGATATTGATAGAGCAACCACCTGCGGCCCAGGAATTTCTTTTCATGTTCTCATTGAAAGCTCTCAGAGGCAGAGATCCTCTCCCAAAATTTGCAGCAGCAGACTTCTGGGTAAGATATATGAATACATCAGCTGTATTGGTGCTAACATAATTGCAGTCGTCTTTCTTGTCTCTCGCAAACCTCGATGAAGATCTTCAGAGATCTATTGACACAGCACTAGAGCATCTTGGTCCTATGATTGCAGATGCATTGATTTATAACATAAGCGGCAATGCTGCACGAAGCGAGTTGGACAAAGTCTGCGACCCCTTGAAAAAGTTCGTTGCTCGGCACCGATCTTCAAAGGCCTGGCTTGGGAACGCGCTTTCCAGCGATAATTTCGCAAGCGAACGGATTGGCGATGGTGAAAAAAGAGCCTTCTTGCAAAAGATTATGAAGTAAGTCTACTCAGTACCTTATGCATTGACAATATCTTCGTGGGTGTAGTGTTCTAATTTTTTGCAGTCTTCGAGGCGCCAGACAGTCGAATCAGGTTGTTAAAAACATGTGGCTTGAGTGCCGAGGGTCAAATTTTGCATATACTTCGTGAGGACGAGGGACAGCTGCACAAAACTTCATTGCCATTCCACGCTCCGGTGAGGGATCTATGTCTTATCTATGATATATTGGCCCGGTCCTTAATTGGCGGTAGACGGTTGGAAACTAGAAATGCATGAATGCCGCCATGGCAAAAGTCACACCGAAGGACAGCTTGAATGCAACATTGCTCTTCAAGGCAGACTTCAGGTCAACATTTGTAACATAGCGGCGTAGTTTACCGTACGGCAGCACGTGGATGCCATAGCTTGCAGCCCACTAGACACAAATTAGATGCTAGATCAATGTTTGGAGACCCTGAAACCCTGACGCACCTGAATGCCAACGACTAATAATCCTAGTAATAGCGCAAGAGGCCGCGAGAAGGTGCTAACAGCCAGCCCGGCACATAGTCCTGGCGTCCTCGTCAGATGTTGTCCATAATGATACCGATGCAATGGGGACTATACCGAAGACGCTTCCGCTGCTAATCTGCTTCACGCTGCTTGGATTTAGGAAAACATTTCTCTTAGCTGGTTTATGAGCGGCCGTTTGCTGGGTTTCCGAAAAGAGCCTCTTTGACTCGAGTTTCATTGGGTTTTGTCTGTAGACCGCGAATGTTGACATGGACAAGCCCAATCCAACGCCCAACGTGTTTGGGCGCAGCATTGGTCGGAGAAACATTGACGCCATTGTTTTGAGGTGCGTATATATACAGAATGAGTCTATAAATATGAGGTGATAAATAGCATTTAGAATACTCGAGTACTATCAATCGAGAGGGATCCGTGGCATGTTGGTCGTCGCTTTCAGTGACATCAGAGGGCACGTGCGCCCTGGCCCGACGGTACCCTTACACCCCCTGGTCCTGTTTCTCTTGGCAGAGGGCGGGGAATCCGTGGAGCTCCCAACGTAACTCGTGTACAGTAATGGTAACCCCACGCCTTCTCGTCTTCTCGCTTTCTCGACGATTCCCCAGCTCAATTTGTTAATTGAGCGAAGACCGAAGAACTTTCAGAAATATATGCGACCTGGGCCGCACAGAAACGGTAAGCACGATCCAGCTAATAACTATTTTGTGGCTATGACGAGCATCTACTGACGGGCTTGGAACAGCAGAGCTACGATTGGGATTAAGTCAATGAGATTCCAGCGGCCACTGAACAGAGTTTTACACGCGACCAGGCCAAGAAGTACCTTTGATTACTCAGCTCAACGGATACATATCAGCATTCGCCTCAGCTCCAGCTGCGCGTCTGCCGATATGGCGAGCATAGACACGAGCCAGCGTTTGTCCAAGCTGCGGCAGTTGATGAAGGAGAAGAATGTTGATGTCTACGGTATGGAAGCATCCAGGGAGGCTACGACATGAAGCTGACATGTTGCACAGTTATTCCGTCCGAAGACAGCCATGCCTCCGAATACATAGCTTCCTGTGATGGCAGGAGAGAATATATTTGTGGATTTTCTGGGTCTGCTGGATGCGCCGTTGTTACTCAGGACAAGGCTGCCCTAGCCACTGATGGAAGATACTTCAACCAGGCGCAGAAGCAATTGGACGATTCGTGGACCCTTCTCAAGCAGGGGCTGCTGGACGTCCCTACCTGGCAAGAATGGACCGCAGAACAGGCAGAGGGTAGCAAGACCGTCGGAGTGGACCCGACTGTGATCTCTGCTCCTGATGCCAGGAAGTTGGCTGATAAAATAAAAGCCGCTGGGGGAGCTGATTTAGTAGCTGTGGAGGACAACCTGGTTGACAAAGTCTGGGGTGCCGATCGACCAGCAAAGCCGACTCAGGCCGTTAAGCCTCTGAACGAGGAATTCTCAGGGAAGAGCGTCACAGCAAAGCTTGAAGATCTTCGCAAGGAGCTGGACAAGAAGAAGAGCTCTGGCCTTGTCGTATCCATGCTGGATGAGACTGCATGGCTCTTCAACCTCCGTGGCAACGACATTCCATACAACCCAGTCTTCTTTTCCTACGCTATAATCACACCCACCTCAGCAACCCTTTACGTCGATTCATCGAAATTTTCGAAAGAGGCACAAGATCACCTTGCTCAGAATTGTATTTCTATACGGTCATATAATGCGATATTTGAGGATGCGGCTGTTCTCGGACGCTCCATCCAAGCCAGCACCACGAAGGATTCTTCTTCGGGCGATGCATCATCGAAACCTTCTGGCCAAGACGTGAAAGTGAAGAAGTTCATGGTCTCGAACAAGGCTTCCTGGGCATTAAAACGGGCACTCGGCGGCGACGCTAACGTGGATGAAGTGAGAAGTCCTATAGGGGATGCTAAGGCCGTGAAGAACGAGACCGAATTGGAGGGAATGAGGGCTTGCCACATAAGAGATGGAGCAGCGCTCACTGAGTTCTTTGCTTGGCTTGAAAATGAGCTGATCGAGAAGAAGGCAACCGTTGATGAAGTACAGGCGCTCGACAAGTTGGAGGAAATGAGGTCTAAGCATAAGCACTTTGTTGGTCTCTCATTCGATACCATTTCATCGACGGGAGCCAACGCAGCAATCATTCATTACAAGCCAGAACCCGGAAACTGCTCGATTATCGACCCTAATGAGGTATACCTCTGTGATTCCGGCGCCCAATACTTTGACGGCACCACCGACACCACGAGGACTCTCCATTTCGGGACTCCAACTAAGATGGAGAAGAAGGCTTACACGCTTGTTCTGAAGGGAAATATTGCTTTAGATACTGCCGTATTCCCCAAAGGCACCAGCGGGTTTTCTCTCGATACGCTAGCGAGGCAGTTCCTCTGGGTAAGCCATATTCTATCATTATGCTTATGACAGCCAATTCTAACATGTAATAGGAGGAAGGTCTTGATTACCGCCACGGCACCGGCCATGGAGTTGGCTCATTTCTCAATGTTCACGAAGGCCCTATCGGAATCGGCACCCGTATCCAGTACACAGAGGTGCCACTAGCCATCGGGAACGTTATTTCCAACGAGCCAGGGTACTACGAGGACGGGTCATTCGGAATCAGGATCGAGAATATCATCATGGTGACCGAGGCCAAGACGAAGCACACCTTTGGCGAGAAGCCGTACCTTGGGTTCGAGCATGTCACGATGGTGCCATATTGCAGGAAACTTATTGACGAGAGCTTGTTGACGCCCAAGGAGAAGCGTTGGTTGAATGAGTATCATGCTGATATCTTTGCCAAGACGAAGGGATACTTCGAGCCAGGCTCTTTGGCGACGAAGTGGCTTGAGAGGGAAACACAGCCATTCTGAGTAATGATGAGCTCTGTGACTTTCTTTGGAAATTGTTATTACCTTCTGCAGTGTAGAATAGTTCACAAGTTGTGGTTACAGACCTGACTTTAGCTGTCCTCATTCGTGGGCTGCTAATACGCGATTAAATTATGTTTTCGTATCCTCATTACATATATGCTTCAACCTTCAACCAACGTACCCTCCTATCCTAAAACGCCCGCTAAACAATGCTATCATTATGCCACCATCTACAATGGGCCCCACCATTCTTAAAAAGTAGCTACAGTACCATCTTATTCAGATTCCTTTGGCAGTGCAGGAAGAGGCTTCCTCATAATGCTGAATCTCCGAGGAACTTCCCCGTCTTGCTGGGATTCAAGGGAAGCCCTGTTCTGCGGACTGCTCGAACCATGCATCTGCTCAACATAGACGGTGCCACGATAGTTCTGGTGGTAGTCGCTATCATACTGCGCCGCCACCGAGCCCCTGCGCGAAGACTCTGGGGTCAGCTTCCCATTTGGCCCAATATACGATCTAGCGTAAGGCGGGAGCAGTCCCACCCTATCGGCGGAATGGTCCATTTGAGCCTGCGTGTAGGCAGGATCCACATTCTCAGTACGCCTACCATTCGGCGACCCACCAGGACAAGGCGAATCGCTCGTAAACTGGCCATTCGCGCGTTCATCCACGTATTCTCCGTCATAATGCCTATATTCCTCTTCGTTTTCGGAGAAGTTCGACAGCGGCGTGGCCGGCGAGTCAAAATGGCTTGGGAAAATCATTGATTGCTGGAAATATCCCGATCTCTGATGTCGGTGGCCCCACGGCTGTCGTTGCTGGGGTGACCTGGGTACTTGGTGTAATACTGGCCCGCCAGAGACGCTGTCAAAGCTATGGTCCAGCTCCCTTTGTACGTTTGAGCTCATGCCACGGCCCTGTCGCATATCAACTCCGCCAGGGAGAAGTCGCGAGAATAGGACGAGGCCCATGCATAGCAGAAGCAGGACGGATTGCACGATGGCCATCCGTTTCTGGAACACAAGTTCGTCTGCTAGTAATGTGAGCCTTGAGCTCATCGCTATGGTCTCCCGACTCAATAAATCGCGCTGGCTTTCTAGCTCGAATACGGTCGATTGCCATATCTGATCGTATTGTTTGCCGAACTGGCGAAGCTCAGCAAGCACGGTAGCGTTAAGGCTCTCTAGAAAGGATGTCGACTTTGCTAGTTGCCTCTTCTCCACCTTGTTGAAAGCTTCTCTCAGGTGTCTCGATTGCTCTTCGATGTATTTCAGCGATAGCGTGGAGTTTTGCTCCAAAAGCTGGAGTCGTTTACTGACGTTCTTGAAGAAGCTCTCTTGCGTGGTTGGTTGGGAGACTGGGGCCGAAGATGTACTTGACGTCTTGTTGGTTACTATAGTTGATTGGTTTTGGGCCACGGAGACGACTGGCGAGCTCGCTGGTGCCTCCTGTACTGGGACATCAGTGGTTGGTTGCGGCTTGGCCTCGACGACAGGAGTTGGCGTGATCGGCGGGGTTGAAATATCGGCAGCGCTCTGTTCCGTAGTTGGTTGGGCAGCTTCTGGAGTGGGTGGAACTGTAGAATTGGCTGCCGGTTGCTCGTTAGTAATCGTGATGGATGGCGAATCCAAGGTAGGAGCAGGAGATGTTTTGTTCGCAACAACGGTGGTAGTAGGCAATTTTGGTGCCGGCTTTCGAAGTATGCTGGACATCTCCAGTCCTGCCGGTTCACCAAATATATTTCCCAGATCTAGATTATATTTGTTCCATGGCGTAGTCTTGAAATCCATGGAATCGTTCAGAAAAACATTGTCGTCCTCCAAGACGCCGTTTGGAAGGATAGTGCTGTTCGATATGTCGGGCTTAAATGTTTCAGAGGCACTAACCAAATCCTCAAGGGTCGTCGCTCTGTCTTCTTCCACGCTTTCTGTTACGTTTGTCTCTTCTTTGATGACTTCGGCCACGGCTTCAACTGCTAATTTTTCACCTTCTGCCTCACGTAAATTCTCTTCTGCTTCCTCTTCATCATCTGCCCCTGTAGATTGCTCCGTGCTCAGGACATCCTGGATCATGGTTCGACCATGCACCCGTAGCAACGAAATCGGACAGTAAAACTCGTTTCCATACTGGCTTAGGAACTCAATTCTGATATATCTGGCCCAAACCCGAGGATCCTCGATCAGGAATGCCTGGATCTCACGAGAATTTTTGGCTTCGAATGTCCCCAGATCAACCCACCGGTCAAGCTTCACTGGATATCGGTCACTGACAGATATACGAAACTCTCTAAAGGTGCTGGAGAAGAATTCGAAGTTGGCGAGGCCCACGGTCTCAACAAGAATCGAATCGCTCAGTTCGACTATGACAAATTTGTTCTTCGCCGAGCAGGTATTCAACATGTATGCGTCTCGATTCTCAGACAGAAGTGCGGATGTACTCTTTGCCTCGGGGTTCGCCTTCATCACTTGCGCCCCGCTATCAAAACTGGCAAAGTTTGTCCTCTCCTTGCACGTCTTCCCAGCATCCTTGGAGCGTTGGGCTGGCTTTTCGACCTTCTCGTCGCCTGGCTGTTTCGTATGGACATGTTTGTACGTGGATTTATCATTATTTTGTGACGGTCCCGGTTTATTGCCCTTGTTTCCCTGGTTGTCACCGAGAAAGGCTTCGATGTTGATATCAATTTCGTAGTCGTCTCCAAGGTTATCCAACGTTTCCTCGCTCTCCTCTGGTTTGCGCCGCCTCTCACCGTCCCTGGCTCCTTCAACTTCGTCTTCGGACTTTTCGATTATCTGCTTCTTCCAGTCTTCAAATGAGAGGAAGCTGGCGTCGGAGAAAACGTCGTCTGTCTCATGGCCAGCAGCAACCGCGGTCTCTGACGCCGCCTCTGACGCCGTAGAGTCTCCCGTTGCTTGGGCAGTAATCGAATCGGGTATGCTTGCATCCTCCGCACCACCTCCTCCATCCGTATATATCGCGCTACTTATAGTAGCCGTCTCCCTCGCCACCGTGGTATCGTTTCTTCTTTGTCGATAGCAGACCGATTCGAAGTTCGGCAGAGCTGTGACATAATTTATGATTCGCGACTCGCAAGTCCCCGTCCAGATTGGGGTCGCAGCACCCGTGTGGCTCGCAGTGCCTGCTGCAACAGCTGGAGTAAGGCAAGATAGCAACGTCGTCAATAATACTGGTAATTGCCCTATCCTGGTCATTCCTGGCTGCATCGCTGTCTCGACTCCTACTTGGCCAAGCTCCCAACTGACAGAGGAAGGAGGCAGCCGTTCATTCTGCGGCAGTTACGACAGTTTATCGCTGAAAGGTTCGTATGAGATCGTAGTAAGGCGTCAGCTATCAGCTGCTTAATTGAAAGCTAGAGGCTATCTGCTAATGAGTATTATGGGTAGTTTTCTTTGAATTACAGGGAAGATATTCTTGAGGTATCATCAACATAATGGGCGTTATCTGGCATTTTGCATCACGTGCATCGGCGATAAGGACGGTGTGATGATCTTGGCTCCTTAAACTTTAGTTCCCGCAACTTATTATAGATTTGATACTTTGGCCGCAATTGCTCGAAAGCACTGGAGGCAACATTCTGGCAGCTAATTGTATCATAAAGCTACCTGTCACAAAATATGTATGGCCGTTTCATGTTTGTGGGTTGGTCCGCCTCACCAGTTCATCCGCCGATCACAGATGCCCGTAACTAAGACAGACCAAAACATCCGCAAGATCAAGAAGCAAAAACCACTCGTAATATTCATCTAAGCTACAATATGGATACAGAAAAATGAAAATGTCTTAAAAGTGTGAATCGTGAAAACGTAAATCTGTTCCTCGTCCATAAAAGTCGTAAGGCCCAAACCCCAAAAACGATGTTTTGGTTGGGAGAAGGTTAAAGGTAAAAAAATGAACTCCGTCGTTCTCGTCCGTTTATCGAATTATCGTGAAGAAAGTTGAAATAGTTTGGCTGCGTTAGCCGAGCGTGATATTTTGAGCTTAAAAGCTTGACGTGGAACCATAAAAAGGAAAGACATGTGCGAGTTGGTATAACCGCTTCGTTGTGACAGTGAGTAGTCGGTAGTAATGAATGAGCCACCGCGTTGGTGGTTGGTGGTGGTAAATATACCGAGGCAGCTGGCGAAGAAGCTGTTGTAGATGTAAAATATATGGTAATAAATGGCAAGTATGTGATAGTGTGTGTGTGGTCGGGGAAATAGGTCCCCGCTACGTCCTTTTCTCAAACCTTCGTCACAACCAGAACGACCTATATCTCTATTAGTCAATGGAAACTAAAGCGTGGAGAGAAACACGAACGATGAGAGTTATGATGGCGACTCCCACAACGGAGAAGATTCGATTGAGTATCCGCCACCACCGTGCGTTCTGATATCTTTTCTCGTCTACTGGGCTCCAGATGCGGTTCATCTCTTCTTGCAAATCCAGACGGCTCTTTCTGGCATCTTCCTCTGTCAACTCCGGAAATTCGGGTCTTGGAGGGATGGGGAGGACCGCGGCAATCATCCACGCTAGGAAACTGTTAGCTTGAAGTTAAACGAACTCCAACGGGACAACTTACAAATAGGCATTATAAATCCGACAATAAACATTATTATTTGAACATTCTTCTCACTGCTGAACCCTCCCTGGGACCAGTCAACCGAAGGGGCATCCCAGGCACTCTGGCGTCGACTCATCCTCCTGTCGTGCGCTAGGTGTGGACTCCAGACACTAGATGGCTTCCTCACACGATGTTTAAATGAGTACTCAATTAAATCACTCCCACCCAAGGCGGGGCTCCCAGGGTCCGCAGGGGTGATATCCATCGAATGGTGTGATCTCTGGGATATTTGACGCTGGGGACGAATCTCCCTTGGTCGTCGGCGAGGGCTATATAGACCCGCCGGAAAATTCGTAGTATCCGGGGAACCGCTCCGGTAAGAGCTGGGGGGCCGGCTATCGGACGCTTCCGTCGAGCTGCCAGGCGCCTCGAGGTATTTCCTCTCGCCGCTGCCGTAGTATAGCTGTGCCCAGGTTGGGAGGGTGGTGCCAAGTAGGCTGTTCGCTCTTGAGCTGGATATTGATCTCATGCTATTATTACGCCCAATATCGTATGGAATGTTGAAGAATCCGGAAAGTCGAGTTCTCGAAGGCCGTTCGTGCAATATTGGCATATCTGTAAGTTTGTCGCCGTACTCATCTTGGTCTTCAGCCATTCTCGTCATCGACCCAGGCCCTTCCTGGGCAGTCGGCGAGTAGGTTGGCTGTGGATATGCTAGCAAATTGCTGTCGCGAGGTCTGTCGTCTTGCGAAATAGTCGAAGCAATGCTCGGTATTTGGCGGGTATGAGACACAACCCCACTGCTTCGCCTTTGGTCTGACCATTGCCGCGAATTTCGATCGGTGCCTCCTTCTGACACGGAGGCCACAGTGGAAAGCTGTGAGCTCCATTGGTGCGGATGCGCTTGCATGTGTGTTTTCACTGCGTTGAGAGCTAATGGATTTGTCCATGGACTAGTTTCTGGGATATTTTTCAGGCTTGGTACGCGGGTCAGCTGCCTACCAGTCGCAAGTGCCCTAACAAAGTCTTCACTTAAGGCTGATGTAATGGACGTTAACGATCCGGTCCGAAGCGACTCTCGTGAATGCTTCTTATAGTACCCAAATCGCTCAGCGGATCGTTTTGCCTTGGGCTGTAAAGGCGGTATAACCAAGGACTCTCGAGAGTAAGCTTGCTGCGGCTGGGCAGGAAGGTTGATCAAAGATGTTGACGGGGATGGGGACAGATCTCCGTGAACCTCGTAGTTGCTCTCGGTGTTGTATAGCTCAAGCTGTGAAGAGGCTGGTGAATATCCCGTAGAAGATTGGCCAAGTATTTCGTAGTTTTGGTCACTGGAAGGTGGGAGCTGATGGTGAAGGACGGTGGACTCTTCGACATATGAACTCGGTGAAGACGGAAGTGCAATCTGTTGGTCGTAGTTGATTGAGGGCGGCTGGCTCGATGCTGTTGCTAGCAACGGTGGTGAACTTGGAAAAATGTTATAGTTACTATAATCTGAAGTCGTCGACGCGGTCACGCCGGATTGAAAGGATTGCTTGTTGGATAACTCTCGCTCGTTCGTTTGTTCAATTTCAGGCAATTCTGGTAAGGACGGCGGTGAGTCTGAAGATGGTACACCCTTCTGCTTGAGATCTGGAGTCACAGGAACTTTTCGAAGTCCTCCCACGAGCTTGTAGTTCCAGGGCGACGAGGGTGTGTTGCTCTCAAAGGTAGGTGATTTACTTGACAAGTCTGGGCTCGGAGTGCAAGAATTGGTTAAAGTTGTCGCTGTAGTCTCTGATTTCCATGTTGCGCCCGAGGCACCCCGTGGGGCGAAGCTGTCTGTCCTTGAAGACAGGCGATCAAACGTGGAACGGCTAAGTGTAGAGGACGGGGACCTGGATCCATTGTCGTCTGGTTTTGTCGATTCGACTTGTCCGGCAACTTCTAAAACAGAGAAGGTTTTGTCAGGGTTAACCTTAACTTGCTTCCGCTTTCGTTGCAGGGATTTGACACTCGACTGACGGGAGCTCGAAGGGGTCGAGTTCGTGCTTCTTGAGGTTTGACGAGGCTGATACGTTGTGGTCGAAGCATGCCCCTGTCCCTTTAACTGTTTCGCCAGAGGCTGGGCGTCCGAAACTCGGTCTTCGGATTGGATCAATGCCGCCGACTCCTGAAAAAATGAAGCGCCGGCGTCTGGAGGAGGGAGAAGATGGGCTGGATGTGTCGGAAGAGCAGTCCGCATATAGATATCGTCTCGCTCCTGAGAAGGGGTGTTGCTCCATAGTAACTGTGGAGGAGTCGCTGGCACGAGACGAATCGCAGCGATGTTGGTTTCCGAGCCGGTCCTTTCATGAAGCGGTTTCCGCCCTGGGGTTCGTGTAGGAGAAACCATGTTTTGAGACGCGAGGATCGATTCGCCTGCCGAGGAGATTGTTGTAGTCTCCCATGTGCTCATCAATGGGTCGTGCTGGTCGTACTGAATAGAGGGTGTTCTAGTGCGACATCGTAAATGGAATAAAGCTGTAGCTCATCGCCGGGAAAGGTAAAAAAAATAGTTCGTGAAGTCAATAACTTGGTCGAATAGGCAAATGAATATTTAGACAGGGCCGTAGCTTTTCGTTGGCGTCGCTGGAAGAATTGAGCGGTCAATTGACGATAGCTGCGATTGCGACGAATGAACGAATGTACGAAGGATATAAATCATAAAAAGGGACAAAAAGAAGGACGAAGAAAGAGCGGCCAGGAGGATATTATTATTATTACCACTCCGACAGACGAACGAGCGAACGAGGGGAAAGAAAGACAGCAGTGAGCGGCTGGGAGATGCAACGGAAAGGAAGGGGAGAGAGGGAAGAGGCCTTCGTGAATTGATTGTGGGCGTCGATTGGTAGGTACGGGCTACGATACGGGTGTTGGGCTACGTGCTGTGCTGTACCGTAGAGTAGTCCAGTAGTGTCTCGTCTGGACTCTACCTTGCCTGTAGGGCGGTCTGACAACCCTGTACTTTTCCAGTCTTTTCCAATTTACAGCGGGTAGCGTTCCCCATTTGTGTCTTGTGCATAGCTTATGTGGAGCATCTGGGGGATCCATAGCGAACAGAAGTACAGATGAGGACGGAGGACGGGGAAGAGAGCAATACTTGGAGCAAGGAGCACTTCACTTCCGGATCAGGGGATTCAGAGGCCTCCCGATGCGGCCGGTTCTGCCCCTCCCCGTCTCGCCGTGGTGGTGGTGGGCGACTATGGCCGCCAACATACACACGCAGTCCGTGGTGTTGTGGTCGACGAGGAACGAGTGGCTGTCGTGGGCTCGCACTTGAATAATCACGACAACGGCCATGGAGCTTAAGCAGGGTCCGCGGCCTGGGCCGCCACCGAATCCTGAAAACCTCCGATACCAACTGTACAGGACTATGAGGGCCAGTTGTGTTGCATATACTACCAGCGGCATGAGCAAGACCGGCGAGCTAGGACTTGCGAGACTTGGAGTGTATCGTCGTTGTCGGCGGCATCTTGAACACAGTGCAGTACTGGCGGGCGACTGATCATCTGCAGCTTCAACGGCTAAAGTGTCTCTCCCCCCATTCAACAGCCTTTCGATACTCCTCAACTTGCAATCACTGTGCATTCCCTGTGTCGTGTTCGGCTTTCACTCGCCAACTCCCACCTGCTTGACCAAGTTCGCTGCATCTTCTGTCTGTACTGTACTTTGCCTGCCATTAATTATCAGGGACAACAGCGGCGGTTCGGCAGGAGATGGGATGAGACGCCTCTTTGATTCCGTTGAATCACTGTTTAATTATGTCTTGACACTGGGGGTTCTCTATTGGTGTGAGGTGGAAGCTCAGCCCTTCATTTTAATTCTGCAGGAGTCATGCAGGAACTCGTTGCGGTGAGAGGTTTACTGGTCTTACATCCCGTGGACCCCCACTGTCCGCTGTGCCAAGCGCGCGTCTCCTGCATAGGGGAAGACGCTGCCCTGGCTCTAATTTTATACACACGCTAGTGGCCCGAAGCGTTTATCCATTCTGCCCTTATGTCATTCGTCATATGAGGTAGGCGGTGAGTACCTCAATTACGACCAAAATTGTGAATATTCAAAGGGGGTGCACGTGACATCCATTGTCATTGTCTTCTGTTCGTATTGTTCACCACTTTTCGCCAAGGGATACTTTCCGGTGTGTTTGTATAAGAGCTTCGGTGCATATGCATTGAATAAAAGGGATATCAAAAGCATATTTACATCCGGGCCAGTCTGCATAGCCGGCTTTGCAATCATGGCTTCCAGGACCAGCTTTGCCGACAAGTTGAAATCAAATCCTATAGGATCAGAAGGTAAATTCTCCCAAGAGATATGAGAGTGTATTAGCTGGGTAGATGCTCTATAAATCCTACTTGACGCCGTATTGACTTTTATTTCCTTTGGTAGGAAGACTTCCCCTGATAAGAGTCCATACAGCCGCAGCACTCCTTGTAAGTTGTGTCGTCTTCTCATCGCCAATATCAAAAACATCTAACGCCCACAGGTCTTCTATACCTTCCTCTATGTTGCCCCATTCTACCTCTCGCCCGCCACCAGGCCATCTGCAACACTCTCCCGCAATGTCCCCTCCGTCATCAAAGCACGCATCCGCTCCGTCACCTGGACATGCGCCATGTGCGCCCTCACCACCTCGCTCCTCCTAACCTACCTCCCATCATCCGGCACCTACCTCACCACCCTGCACCTCATGGGCTACCACCCCACCGGCCTCCTCCCCTCCCTCAAAGCCCTCCTCCTAACCGCCATCCTCTTCCTCGGCCCCCTCTTCGAATCCGGCATCATCGAGGGCAACTGGAGCTCCTGGGTCCGCTTCCGCGGCCTCAGCACCCTCTGGCACGACCTCCCCACCTACCGCAACCTCGTCGCCGGCCCCGTAACAGAAGAGCTCCTCTTCCGCTCCGCCTCCCTGCCGCTCTTCCTCCTCTCCCCGGCCTCCCTGCGCACCACCTTCCTCCTCCCTCCCCTCGTCTTCGGCCTCGCACATATCCACCACATCTACGAGTTCCGGCTATCGAACCCCTCTGCCCCACTCCTGCTCGGCGTGATTCGCTCCATCATCCAGCTAATGTACACTACCCTGTTCGGCTCGTATGCCACGTTCCTGTACCTCCGAACGGGCAGCCTCGTGGCGGTGATTCTGTGCCATACGTTTTGCAACTGGATGGGCCTTCCGAGGTTTTGGGGACGAGTGGAGGGGGGAGGTGCAGAGTCGGTTATGGGACCGGATAGTGGGGGTGATGAGGGGAAGCAGGATGAGAGTCAGGGACCTGAGTCAGGGGCGGAGTTGGGGGTTTCGTGGACGGTCGCGTATTATACCCTCCTTGTTGTTGGTGCAGTGGGATTTTATAAGTACTTCTGGGTGCTTACGGAGAATAGCAATGGGCTGTTGGAGTTCTAGAAGAAGTTCCTAGTCTATTATAGTTCTTCATATGGATGTATCTTAAAAAATCGAGGCTTATTTTTATGTGATACTAAATATATAAAATTCGATTATACTCAAATTCTATATTCCGAAAACTATAATAATAGTGTTTTATTTATACACATATAATTCCGTATATTGTATGATACCGCGTAAAATTGTCCAGATATAAGGAGTATATTCTATGTATTCGCAGGCAGCCCCTGACCATCGCAAAGCCGTTATTCAAAACTTAACAGCCAGATATACAACACAACTACGTCCACAGGCCACACGTTATCCATGCATGCCTCAAATGCAACCAAACCGCTATGGTATACGCTGCGTATCATCACCTTCATCATGTATCCACGAACACATTAACCGCCTCCACTAGCCCACCCACAACTAAATCCCCTCCTTCCTAGCAAGCGCCGGCATCGTCGCCGCCCGCCCCAGCCCCTTACTCTGTCTCGCATCAAACTCCTCACGAATCTCCCTCACCGCCTCCTCAAAATCGCGCTGTGGATCCGGCGGCAGTCCCAGAACCGGCTGCTGCGAAAGCGTGTCCGAGCTCAGCTTTCTCTCCAGCTTCTTGCCGCCGTTCGCGCGTGCGGCCCGGATCTCAACCTGTCGCTTGAGATAGGGCTTGGCGGGGGAGGCGAAGAAGCCGGTCATGCCGCCGATGGCGATGAGGGCGTAGAAGTAGACGCGGGACCAGACGAGGAGGGAGTCTTGGAAGGAGAGGATTATGAAGGGTGCGGTGACGAAGCAGAGGATGAATTGCGTCACGAACCACGAGAGCGCGTCGTAGTATATTTTGGTCGAGGTGGGCTTGCCGCTTACTGGATCGAGGAAGAACGGCCGGAAGTAGCGACGGCAGTCTGGATGTTGTTAGCGAGGAAACATAGGGGCACGATAGATGGTATGGACTTACTTTTGGCGATGGTCTGAATAAAGCTAGCTGCCACAAACGACAAGTAGTAACCGGGATAGAAGCCGTGCCAGAATGCACTCGTGACAAAAGTAGCCATGCTTGCGCGGAAACCTGGCTTCTTTCCCTTTGGCGTGACCCGCAGATAGATGTAGTTCCGGAGCCAGTTGTTGGTGTTCATATTCCAGTTCCCCAGGTACGCGCGGCTATTCTGAGCAGTCTCAACGCCCCATGGGTTTACATTCTCCAGCTTGTTCCATGAGACTTTTCCCGTTGCTTGGTCGACACCATTGTAGCCAAGACCACTGAGGATACAGGCACCCTCTGTCAATGCCCATACGCCGTAGTACTTCAGCCGTGAAGTAAAACCGAGCAGGTATAAAAACCAGACTCGCTTGGCGAAGCCGAATGTTAGGAACTTCTCACCAGTGAAGACGTCAGTGCCAACGTAGCCCGAGAGTTGTAGGAATAGGAAAATCCAGAACGCCCCCTCGGCCGCCTTCCACATGGCCGGGGTTCCGCTGCGTGGGATCCTGCGCTTCTTGCGAGTAGGCGGTTTCTTTGACGGGTCCACGCCCGGAGGAAGGTCAAACATGGTGCATTCGATCCATTTCGTGTAGTCCACAAAATCGAAGGCTGGTCCGCCAAAGAGGGAGGGGAAGAACAGAACCCATGCTGCATAGTCTAGCGGCTTGGGGAGTTGTTTCAGCGCCTTCTCCTTTTGTAGATCAGACAGCTCGCTTTCGGGGAGGCGGCCGTCTGCAACATTCCAACAGAACGCGCTCAGCTTCATCACCAGAACCATTTGTGCGCCGGTAATATCTACTACCCCAGGGTCGGCAAGTATTTGTCGCTGGATTTGGTTTATCGACAGATGCACCATGAGGAAGACAAAGCTTATCCATGGCATAAGAGGACCGCTGATGTTTTGCGCAATTGCGTACGTGCCCACTGCACTGATCGCGACTGTTCGGAGGCCATCCCAAAGGCTAAAAAGTCCGACCAAGTAAAACGCAGAGACCCTATGTCGAGTCAGCGCGAGAATATATGGAGTGACGGGGCACCAACCCTATTATAAAGAGGTTCTTGTATGCTGGCTTCGAATCGGGGATGCGCTTGAGAACACCACAGAGGGGGTACGAGAGGACGAAGGAGAATATAAGCTTCACTGTGAGGTTATTAGTTAAATACGCGTAGATGCACATAATAAAACTTACATTCGTCTGGGGATGCCCCTATTATCGACGAAGCATATTCGAAGGCTGTAGACTGGGGTTAGTTTCCTGCTCTGGTTCCACGAACGGAAATATATTTTGAGCAGCTCACGGATATTGATGAAGGGCAACATTTTCCTCTGTGCTGCCACTTGCCAGTCGCTGAGCTCAAGTGAATAGTGCTCTTAATTTATCATCGAGCTTCCATTTGCAGATTCGTGATTTGTTTGCAAAATACTCCAGAAAGACCCCTCGACCCTGCTCAAGCTTGTTGAAGTCTAAAGTGCCCAAAAGGACGTCATCTGGTGGTTCCGACGCGGATCTTTCCGCACGTGGTGGAGCTGTCACCTTGCCGTTTTACAGAGGAACACCCCTGTTCGAGCTTCAACAGAAGAGGGCGGTAGTGACAGACTGCCTCATTTCTTGCAACGAAATCCCACCGAAGTTAAAAACAATTCAGCAAACCGAATCATATTACCAGTACCTCGCGCAGTCGCCCCAATCTTATTGCGACAGGAGAAAACCAGGCGGACTGGGAGGGGGACGTACTTCAAGATATGCTGAGGGGCTTACGACGACCATACACTTGAGCGTCCGCTCCGGAATCGAGCTATATCACCATCATGGATGTCGTTCAGGCAGTGACGGGTTATATCTCGAAGATGGTGTCCGCCGGGGATAGCGCATCCGGGACACCATCGGCGAAGATGAAGATCTTGCTATTGGACAGCGAAACCGTCAATATTGCATCCACTGCGATTACCCAGTCAGCACTACTAAACCACGAAGTATACCTTATCGACAGGTTAGAAAACCAAAATCGAGAGAAGATGCGACATCTACGATGCTTGTGTTTTGTCCGACCTTCCTCCGAATCGATACAATATCTCATCGATGAGCTGCGCGATCCCAAATACGGCCAATACAACCTCTACTTTAGCAATGTGGTGAAGAAATCTTCGCTCGAGCGACTCGCAGAAGCTGATGACCATGAAGTTGTCAAGGCAGTTCAGGAGCACTTCGCAGACTACATTGTCATCAACCCAGACCTGTTTACTCTGGATCTGACGATACCAAAACGAATATGGAGCGGGAGCCCGGATATGTGGAACGCGGATGCATTGCAAAGGAGCACCGATGGAATTGTTGGACTGCTACTTTCTTTGAAGAAGAAGCCGTTAATACGATATGAAAAGAATAGCCTCCTGGCAAAAAAGCTTGCGACGGAAGTGCGATATCTTGTTAGCCAAGAAGAGCAACTTTTCGACTTCCGAAAAGTCGATACACCGCCAATATTACTTATATTAGATCGCAGAGACGATCCCATCACGCCGTTACTCTCACAATGGACATACCAAGCGATGGTGCATGAGCTTCTGGGCATTAATAACGGCCGCGTCGACCTTCAAAGTGTCCCGGACGTTAGGCCGGAACTGAAGGAAGTTGTTCTCTCTCAGGATCAGGACCCATTCTTCAAGAAGAACATGTACCTGAACTTTGGCGACCTTGGGGGAAATATTAAGGACTATGTCGAACAATACCAGTCAAAAACAAAGAGCAGCTCAAACATCGAGTCGATAGCCGACATGAAGCGCTTCATTGAAGAATATCCCGAGTTCCGAAAGCTGTCTGGGAATGTCAGCAAACATGTGACTATTGTTGGCGAGCTGAGTCGAAAAGTGGGAGCGGAGAATCTCCTAGAAGTCAGTGAGGTTGAGCAGAGTTTGGCATGTAATGACAACCATGCAGCAGACCTGAAGGTAAGCCTAGGTATTTACGGCTCTCAGGCGGAGTACTGCTGACGTGTTTTATTATAGAATGTGCAACGGTTATTACAGTCGCCTTCCGTAACTGCTGAAGGGAAGGTTAGGCTGGTTGCTCTATATGCATTGCGCCATCAAAGGCACCCATCCAACGCCTTGCCTCTGTTACTTGATCTATTGAGCGCCACAGGTAATATGCCACAACGGCAAATCGACATAGTTTCGAAGCTACTCCACTATCAATCCTCTCTTCAGCAGGTCCAAAACGCCAGTGGTATATCCGACATGTTCGAGTCCGCTAATATTTTCTCGGGGGCTCGTGATCGCCTCAAAGGGCTGAAGGGAGTGGACAATGTGTACACTCAGCATTCCCCACGACTAGAAGTTACCCTGCAAGAGCTTATCAAAGGGAGGCTGCGAGAACAACAGTATCCGTTTGTCGATGGCGGAGGCTCGACGAGGGACAAGCCTCAAGACATCATAGTGTTCATGATTGGGGGAACTACGTACGAAGAAGCAAAGTTGGTTGCTACCATCAACGCTTCAGTGCCGGGCATAAGGGTGGTTTTGGGTGCAACATGTATACATAACAGCGTCACATTCTTGGAAGAGGTTGATGACGCAGTTACGTCGTGGCCGGCGCCAGCACCTACGACAGCGGCAGCGAGGCTTCGGCAAGAGACGACAAGGCGATAGAACGTGAGAAAATAGGCGGGCGTTCCGGTTTGGACTTTAGGCTGATGATTATGAAGCGGTAGGACTTGTAGGATCTATACTCCGTAGGGTATGATAATCCGCTGCAATGATGTTATTTGTCTATGGCTTTTGGCATCTCAAAGCCTCGTTCTGTATGTAGCCTTGCATCCGATCTGGCTTTGTGGAGTCCAATAGCAAGCGACCCCCGGCCGCTAATTCTAACATTTCTTGATCCACATTCCATTACCCCACCAGAAAATATCTTGACCCCGCCAAAATTTCATGACTCCATTGTCACCTGGAGAATCAACAAGCAACGCTCTCGGCGAGTTTAAAGAGGCAATTTTCTTTCGCAATGGAGCCTCTCCGTATCCTTCTCGTTGGCAATGGTGGCCGTGAGCACGCTCTGGCTTGGAAGCTGAGCCAGTCTGCCCGCGTGGAATCCATAATTGCGGTACCCGGTAACGGAGGCACAGCGACGTGCGAAAAGGTTACCAACAACAACTCCATCAAGGCCAATGACTATCCAGGCCTGGTTGCATTCGCCAAAGAGAACAAGATCAATCTGGTTGTCCCAGGCCCCGAGGCGCCATTGGTCGACGGCATCGAAGATTACTTCCGCGCTGTTGGAATTCGCTGCTATGGCCCATCCAAGGCCGCGGCGCGCATGGAGGGGAGCAAGACTTTCTCCAAGGATTTCATGAAGAAGCACAACATCCCTACAGCTGCATACGAAAACTTTTCTGACTACGAGGCTGCCCGCAAGTACCTGGACACGATTGATCACAATGTTGTTATCAAGGCCAGCGGTCTTGCTGCTGGAAAGGGCGTTATCATTCCGACAACCAAGGAGGAGGCACAAGCGGCTTTGAAGGATATCATGCAAGATAAAGAGTTCGGCACTGCTGGTGACGAGGTTGTCATCGAGGAGTTTTTGGAGGGAGATGAGTTGAGCATACTGAGCTTCAGCGACGGCTACACGATCAAGTCACTGCCCGCAGCGCAAGACCACAAGAGGATATTCGATGGTGACCAGGGGCCGAACACAGGTGGCATGGGATGCTATGCCCCGACAAGCCTCGCTACCAAGGCTTTGATGGAGGAGGTGGAGCGTACAATTCTCCAGCCCACCATTGATGGGATGCGCAAGGATAGATTCCCATTCGTCGGTACCCTATTCACCGGCTTGATGATCACCAAGAACGGACCCAAGACTCTCGAATATAACGTCAGATTCGGTGACCCTGAGACCCAAACTCTGCTCCCCCTTATGAGCAAGGACAGCGATTTGGCCGAGATAATGGTCGCATGTACTGAAGGATGGTTGGACAGCGCAACGGTTGAGGTCGAGTCCAAGTTCAGCGCAACCGTTGTGGTAGCCGCTGGCGGCTACCCTGGAGCTTACCCCACCGGTACTCCCATGACTCTCCAGACTCCTCCAGCCGGCACGAACCATTTCCATGCCGGAACTGTCATCAAGGATGACCAGCTCCAGACTGCGGGTGGCCGCGTTATTGCAGCTACTTCGACCGCTGAGACTCTGGAAGAGGCCGTCAAGAGAGCCTATGTTGGCGTCGACCACATCAAGTTCGACAAGATGCAGTTCCGCAAGGACATTGCACACCGCGCCTTCAAGCAGAAGGCTGCTGAGAAGGAGGCCCTAACATACGCCTCAGCTGGTGTCAGCATTGACGCCGGCAACGAGTTCGTCGAGCGCATCAAGTCTGCCGTGGCCTCCACCAAGCGTCCCGGCGCTGACGCCGAAATCGGCGGCTTCGGCGGCGAAGTCGACCTCTCGGGCGCCGGCTACACCACCGCACCCGTGATGGTCGGCGCCATCGACGGCGTCGGCACCAAGCTCATGGTCGCGCAAGCCATGAACAAGCATGACACCGTGGGCATCGATCTCGTAGCCATGAACGTCAACGACCTCGTCGTCCAGGGCGCCGAACCCCTGATGTTTCTCGACTACTACGGCTGCAGCCAGCTCAACCTCGAGAGCGCCGCCGCCTTCGTCGAGGGCGTGGCCGCGGGCTGCAAGCAAGCCAACTGCGCGCTCGTCGGTGGCGAGACCGCCGAGATGCCGGGCATGTACCAGCGCGACGACTATGACGCTGCTGGTGCCGCTATCGGCGCCATGACCAAGGACCTCACCCTCCCGATGAAGTCCGCCATGATCCCCGGTGACGTCCTCATCGGCCTCGCGTCCAACGGCGTCCACTCCAACGGCTTCTCGCTCGTGCGCCGCATCATCGGCCGTGAAGGGCTGGCCTACACCGATACTGCACCGTGGGACGCATCTGCCTCCGTCGGCGAGAGCTTGCTCACCCCTACGAAGATCTATGTGCGGTCGTTGCTGCGCGTGGTGCGTAAGCGTCTCGTGAAGGGGTTGTCTCATATCACGGGCGGTGGACTGGCGGAGAACGTGCCGCGCATGCTGCCGGCGCATTTGGCTGCTGATATTGATGTGGCGGCGTGGAAGCTGCCGGAGGTATTTAGGTGGTTGAAGAAGGCTGGAAATGTCACTGGTGTGGAGATGGGCAGGACATTCAATACGGGTGTGGGAATGGTGGCGGTGGTGGCGAAGGAGAATGTGGAGCAGTTGATTAAGGAGTTGGAGGAGGAGGGAGAGACGGTATATACTATCGGGACGCTTGTTGAGAGGGGTGAGAAGGAGGGATGCGTGCTCAGGAATCTTGAGTCGTGGGATTAGGAGGCTATATGGCTGGATGGACATAGGAAAAGTGACGAGGCGTTTACTTTTGAATTGAATATACCAAATTACCTAACTTGAAGCACCCATTTAATGTGATCTTGTAGCACAGAGCTGCCCAGTTAAAGTAAAGGTCCATTACGACGTACTAGTGCAACATTGGGGATGTTTCGTGTATATTCATTTGAATGTTATATCTTCCTTGAATTTTGGTATATGAGGGTGTTGTATGTTCTACGTCAATGCATGCCAAAATATCACCAGCGGCCCATGGTGGCCGTTCAAGCATGTTCCTGCCCAACAACGCTCAAAGCGCCCAGTCTCCTCCATCGTCCGCTTCAGTCACAAACGGCTCATCGACCCGCTTAATCGCATATTCGCTGCACAAAATACTACCGTCGACATATTAGTCAAGTCATCTCCAAAAATGTCAGAAAGGGAAGAAAATAAAACTCACCAGCTCTCCGCCACCAAAGCATCCAACTCCCGAACCGCCTCCTCCCTCCCCTTCCCCCCAACCATCCCCTTCCCCACTAGCGCCTGCAACTCTCTAATCCTGCTCGACTTAGCCTTCCCACCCCCTTCCACGACCTTCCTGCCCAAGCAATCAGAGTGAAACGCATGCTGGCACGGAAACACGAAGAATTGTCTAGCTAGCAGCGGCAGCGAGCACA
The DNA here is from genome assembly GCA_001630595.1 of Pseudogymnoascus sp. BL308. Classification (NCBI taxonomy): domain Eukaryota; kingdom Fungi; phylum Ascomycota; class Leotiomycetes; order Thelebolales; family Thelebolaceae; genus Pseudogymnoascus; species Pseudogymnoascus sp. BL308. Next base: position 94,358 of record LMYD01000611.1, read on the forward strand.
CATAGCACTTCTCACCCGGCTCGACAATGGCATAGCGCCCGCCCAGTGCAGCAACCTCGTCTTTGATGTGAGCAGCGGTGCGAGCACTGCTGTCCATCTCCTCGCGCAGCGCGTCGATGCTGCGGGAGTATCCTTCGAGAGCGTCGCAGATCTCGTCCTTGAAGTCGTCGATGACGACGAAGTCGGGGAAGAAGGGGATGAGATCCTCGATCTTTAGGAGGGGGCAGCGGGAGAGGAAGGCCAGGGCTGTGGCGATGCCGTCGCTCTCGCCGATGACGGTTTTGGCAACGAGGAGCCAGAGCTTCTTGCGTAGGGAGGGGAGGGTGGGCCGGTTGGCGATGGAGGAGGCGAGGTCGATGGCGTTGTGGGAGAGGGCTAGGGTGACAGCTTGGAGGTATTGGCCCATTGTGCTGTAGATGTGAACGCAGGACTGGATGCGAGAGTGCTGGATGCAGAGGCGGAGGGCGAAGTCGGAGTCGAAGGAGGGAGTGTCTCCTTGAGACTCTAGGTAGGATAGGAGGGTGGATTCGTCGGGAGAGGGGTGCGACGCGCATATGGAAATTAGGGTGTTATGGACGGCGGCGTCGGTGGAGTTGAGGGTATTAATGGTAAAGAGAAGGTATCGGACAGCGTGGTTCTTCGACAGCGGTCCGTTGAAGGTACGGTTGTAGGTCAGGAGAGCAGGAATCAGGTCGCGTGTTTTCAATGTCGGATGGCGCATAAGTATGTCGATTAAGTCGGCAGCGACGTGAGTGATAAGAACGCTGCTATATCGGTAGAATATTGAGGCATCGGTCTGTTTCTTGAGAACATTGAGCGTCTCTGGCCAGCGTTCTCTTTGGACCCAGTATCCAAGAACATAGTTGTGATCGTTGACAGCATTGGCGAAGAAAAGGAGCTCCTCCTCCCTTCCGTGGCTACTGATAATATCGTACGTGGTCTTGCGATCGAGATCGTTCTTATACTTTGTTACGAATTCATGGAACTCCGTTTTAATTGTCTCCAGTTGGCTTTGAGTCTGCTCTGGGCTGAGTGACTCGGACAGCTCCGCTTTGGTTACAATGGTGTCGTCCAACGAATTGAGCTTCGACATGAATATCTCTACAAGCCAACTTGCCAGCATAATCCGCTGCATGATTGAAGACTTTTTGTAGGTGGCAATCTTAGTCAACAAATACTTTCGGAGAGCATCTTGCTGATCATGTTCGATGAGAGCCAAGGCAACCTGCTCGAATGGCTTACTGCTCTTTCCATAGACACCGGCGGCTTCCAGGTATTGGCCTCTGCCGATCAGGTAATCGCCCGAGGCGGTAGCGACGGCGTCTTTCTGCGATGGCGACCTCGCATATCGCAGGGCAGCATCGAAATGCTCATTCCGAAGCATGACCTTCCAGATGTCCCGATCTTCTTCTGTGACGACAATTTCGAAAATCTCAGTTGTCGTAAACAGCCAGAATGTATTCTTCTGTTGATCAGCGAGTAAAGCTACTGCCTGCTGTCCTGGGTCGAGCACGATTTGGTCGAACACGACGGTATCGTCGAGTCTGTTGATGGCGACTATTCGCCCGCCGACGAGATGCAAGATATGCCACTGGGTCAAGGCAATAGCATCAACGCCTTCCTGAGCAGGTTTCGCTCTCCCAGACGATGACTCGCCTACTGGGAGTTGCGATATGGGAAGTATCTTCGACTCTGCGAATACCTTGCTGCCTAATTCTGACGTAACTGGGGCCGAGAGGAGTTTGCCGTAGAATACCCCCTGAGACGATAGCCAAGCGTAGGTACGATCCGGTACTAGTGCCTCAGGAGATGAGGCATCAGGCGAGTCTGGTGACACAACAAGTGACGAGGTAAAAGTTGAGGATATTCGAGATATCTCGTGGACCGTTGGCTGTTCGGACTCGAATAGCTTCGCATAGATAGACCCGCCTCCTTCAGTACCGGACCTCGTAGCTTTACCAACCAGATGTAATAGTCTACCCCGTGTTGCAATCACGACTCTCCGTATATCTGCCTTGCCGGGTTGGACGGTGTCAACCCAGAGGCCCGTAATTGCTCCATCTGGAAGCTTCTGGAGCGACTTCAAGTACTTGTCCTCTCGGCGGTAGAATTCGGTCGAGGTCTCGATATAGACTTCGTATATGTTCCCATCAGTCGTGCCTAAGAGTATCTCTCTTGTCGAGGCAGTTGGCAGGGACGGGTTCCAAGCCACACACTCGATGGAAACGCCACGGAGTCGTGAAAGAGGTCTCGGCTGTCGGGATTGCGTATGGAGGTAGTAGTTCTCGCCCAAGCTCGTGCTGATAATGAGATGGGAAGCTGTCGGATCCAAGAACATGCGCCGTATCACTCCAATCTCGGACGTCTTCTTGGGCAGATCAATGTCTGAAAGGTTAGCGTGGAGTCTTCATCCCCTCCCCCAACATGCAGCTTACCGTCTATATCCTCGGCATTGTCTAAATCTATGCGCAAGATGCGGCCGCTCGAGAGGGCAAGAACGAGGACATTGTTGGCGACCTGAGCAGCGACGAAGTCGGAGCCGATTGAGAACTGCAGCTGAACCCGCTCGATGTTGAATATGGGCAGGGACGGCTCGTTGAGGTCGTGGAAGGTGCTTGCGGCCGCATAGCCGTTCGACGTATCGAGTGCCATGGGTCAGATTGTAGGTGGCTACCTCATTATTGAGCACAGCTGCAAAAGGGTAATAAGCGTGTAGCCGTTGGCTCGTTGGAATGGCGGGGGATTGGGGGTTGAAGATTGAAGATTAAGGGAGTTGCACGGGGAGAGTTATGGTACGGACCTCCGCCTTCAGCCTTGCGCGGATCCTGTAGGGTGACGTTGGACCTGGAGCTATGGTAGATGAGATGGTTATTGGCCTGACATTCGAGGTTGATACAGCTTGAGTGGCTGGTCATGTGACTATATATCTATATGGTACAAGTACAAGTACCTATTGTACTGTATTGAGAAGAGAGGGTATCATAAACATAGGAAAAAGCTATTCTACTCGTACAATCGTCTTCTCGTTCTCGATTACTTACCCCATACTGTGATTCTAGCCATGGCAATGCAGGCCTTTAGACAGCTATCATCCCCAAAACCCGATCATCCTCCCTTTTCCCTTTCTCCGTGAGCATCATCGTCGTGAGCTCGCGCTTGCTCCCTGTCTGCTTCTCTGCACTTAATACCCTCATCATTCCCCTCTAATGCATCGGGACGACTCTGCTGCTCTCTATCAAGTGCTTCTGTCTCCAGCCGTGCAGCTTTCTCTCCGTTGTCGCTTTCAGGGGCCCCAAGTGCAACTGCAGCCTCCGCCCCGTTGCCCAGCTGTTCCTGGACGAGATACTTCTGATTCGCGCGCTGGAGCTGCAACTGGTAGATGAGGGCGTTTGGGTTTGAAGATTTTTTGGTTATCTGGCGGAGGGCGTTTGCTAGGTGAGACATCAAGCTGAGGAGTTTAAGTTGAGATGGTTTGTTTTGTTTGATGATGGTGGTTGTTGCCCCAACCTTGGGGGTTTGGAGAGGTTAGGCTCCAAGGTGACTTGCGATACAAGCATCGTGCATATCATCCATGGACAGCACTATATTGCTCGACGGTCTCGCCAGGTGTGTTTGTCTGTGTTAATAACAACAATGGTAAAGATCATTTCATACTCTGTACAGTGTCTGACTGAAGTCACAGGCATCAGGAGATGGCAGGCACGCATTCCTCGGTATCAACAGCATGTGGTGATAATCAACGACTCCTCAACTCCAAAACAAGAGCCTCCGAGAACAAAGGGACTCCATATTACTATTATTGGACTCCAATCGACGATACAGCAGTAGCCTGTCGATCTGCCGTATGGGCAATCGCGCCCACTCTGCCGCTCCCCTCATCTCGCTAGATCAGCGCCAGGGGCAGCACATGTTTGTTTTGATTCGGATAGAATAGTGTTGGAGTACACTGGGTATAGAAGACCAGAATACCCATGATCACTACATGGTTCTCGCACAGAGCCACAGCGAGATCATAGATAACGGGTGTCGTGCATGGGAGAAAGAGACACACACCGCCCCTGCATCAAACGCTTGCGGTGTCAGAGTGGCCGGGGTGGGCTCCCCTTACTACCGCCAGTGTCTTCCGCGAACGTCCCTCACCACGTTTCAGCGATACAACGGCTCCCCGCCACAGCGCGTGCGAGCGTGAGATGAGAGGGGTCATGACGAGCATTTCATATTTCATGGCGCTGAGACGGGGCGAAGACAAAGGGGGAAACAGAGAGACAGAAGAACAAGCGCTGTCGACGACAACATGACGAGAGGGTGAGAGTGACAAAGACGGCGATGACCTGTCTGGCATGCCCTTGGCGGCTACAGTTCACAGTTACAGCGTTAACGTGTGGCTGTATTCCACTGTGCTGAACGTCTAGGGGACTTTCAGTATGACTGACCCTCTTCTCTAGCTTCGTCTTAGTCCTGTACGGCAGCGTTTGTATGGCTGACATCGCGAGAGAGCCTCACAGAAAGAACTTCGTTGAAACGCCATACTAATCGACCGATGACTGACGGGGCATTCTGAAGTTTATATATAAACACATACTATATCATATATCTATGCGCATATAACCATATATTGCATCCCATATCAAATTTCACCTCTATTTCACAAATCCTCACCAATCCTCGGAAGCCAGACCCGAGCGTCACTTGCGGTCTTTGCTGTACCTGTACCTGCCTGTCTACTTCCTTCTACTCACTCTAGCGCCGATTCGCTCAGGGTCCACCTTCCTGAAACCCACCGCCCAAAACCCTCCCCCATATCGGGATTTCGCGTCGCCCTCAATCAACCCTCGACTCCGGCTCTTGCCTAGTCCCTCTTTTCCCCATACAAACCTCAAAATACACGAGACAAACACGCAATCAAAACATTATCCGACAGTGTCTTCGTACGCAGTATAGCATTGATGAACTGCCTGCCACTTCTCCTCCAGTCCGTTGAGGAGTTATAACCCGGACGTCAGCTCCGTCACAGCTGTTGGATCTCCGTATCGCCGCATCGCTGAGCAACGCTCCGCAGACCGACGACAACCATGGCCATGTTAGCCTCCAAGTCGCCATATCCGCCGGCTCTATCGTCGGCGGGCATCCAGCAGTCCTCGATACCAATGTCCGCCGGCCTCACCAGCCGGAGAGTCTTGGTCGTGCCCCCGAGCAACCAGACCTCCTTCAGCCCAACAGAATCCGAGTTCTCAGACTCCATTGACGACCCCGACTCGGCAAAGCACTGGGATGAGGAGCGCGTCTGCGACTGGCTGCACACAATCAACTGTGGCGCCTACGAGAAGCTGTTCAAGAAGAATAATATTAATGGAGAGAATCTGTTGGAGATGGACAAGGCCGTCCTGCAAGAAATGGGCATCGACAAGATTGGTGATCGTGTACGCTTATTCGTGAGCATCAAGAAGCTCAGGACGAAGGCATATGCCAATCAGAAGAAGAGGAATAGAGTATGTAGAAGCTCGATCCATCAGGTTTCTATTTCTTTGATCACTAATAGTACCAGGACTCATTTGCTGGTCTCGAGAGTAGCCTCCTATATACGCCTGCGTCATCTGCCTCGCCCAGACCTCCCACCACAGCGAACCGTGGTGCAACAAACAATAAACGATTCTCGAGGCAATACGACTCGTACAATCTTGGTGGTGGCCTAATGCCGGAAATTTCCACGAAATCAAGCTCCCGTCCAAACTCACCACTGCCCGAAGAGGCACGAGTTGTCCGCCAACAACGGTACAATGCGATTAGCCCACAAGATATACAGCGGAGAGACCCAGGCCAAGGATACTTCCCGACCACACCTGCGATATCTTCACAGTCGGCTCGGCACCCGGGCACTCCTCTCGACAGGGACCAGCCGCAGACAGCTCGTCTCATCGGCCACCACACTCGCGGAGCTGGCAGCATAGACGGGTCGTTAATGTCGTCCCTGCCAGAAGATCAGGATATGATTCGCGTTATTGCCAAGGATGGCTTGACCAAGGTCGTCAAAGTGACGGATTGCAAGACAATCGACGAGGTGATGAGGTTGACCCTACGGAAATTCACATATCGGGAGGACCATGAAAGGAATTACTGTTTCTGGACCCTGGCCGGCCTCGAACCGGATCCAGCAGCATGCCGTCGACTCTTCGAGCCAGAATTATGGCGCATTATTAAAGACTCGAAGAGACCGGAGCGAAACCGTCTGATTCTGCGCAAGATTCACGCTGGTGAGCCGTCTGAAATGGAACTCCAACGCGCAGCGGATATCGCAATGGAAGAGTCAGCTCAGCTGCATTCCCGGGCATTAGAAGGTACCGGCAAGCGGAGTCAGCTGAAGGCACAGAAAATTCTTGGAGAGCAGTGGGATACTGGCCTACAATATCCTCTTTCCCCTGCCTCGTTCACATCAAATGTGTCTGCTGGGGAGCGTGAGCGTAATGTTCACAACGCTGCCAAGGATCTGGAACGACCGCCTCCAGCTGAGGCTTCTCCTGTAAAGAGGAGGCAGGCCCGGGCAAAGAACGATGTGCTCCGACAATTCTTTGGACAGAGGCCTCCTAGTGAGCTCATTACATCCGATCTGACCACTTACTTCCCGAACCATGCCAAGGAGGAGATCGATAAGACAGCCAGGTTATCATTACGGAGATCGAAACGCCTCAGCAGAGTCAACAGCCGCCTCTCTGTAGCCAGCAACCTGAGCTTTGCCTCAAGTATGAAAGATGCTCCTCCTATGCCTCGCATAGAAGATACTTGGCTCCAGTCCGACCCCTCTGGCCCTAAACTGCGCGTGCTCGACCGAGGACACTCGATATACCGCGATTCGGTCTCTTCGTCAGTGTTGGAGCCACTCCAAGAGGAATCTAACGAGCCGAACAGAAAGTCATACGTCTCATTTGACAGCGGCTCGGACACACATGTTAACATCACTGATCCTGATGGACAAACGACGAGTAGCTATTTCGAAGATGGTAGCACCGAGGCGGGCTCGCTGCGTGAAATCAGCGAGGCACTCAATGAAGATGGCGAGGAGGCCGATGATGACTTGCAGAGTTTCTTGGCTGGTGACTCCTGGGATGACAGCAAGTGGATGAAGGGCGCTCTTATCGGCCAAGGTTCCTTCGGCAGTGTCTATCTCGCGCTCCACACCGTGACGGGAGAGCTTCTGGCTGTCAAGCAAGTCCAGTCTCTATCGCCAGGCGTTGCTAATGCCAACGACCAAAAGAAGAAGAGCATGATCGAAGCACTGAAGCGCGAGATTGGCCTTCTCCGCGAGCTCCAGCACCCAAACATCGTGCAATACCTAGGCTGCAGTTCCTCCGTCGACTCGCTCAACATTTTCCTCGAGTACGTCCCCGGCGGATCCGTGCAGACGATGCTGAACTCGTACGGCGCCCTCCGCGAGCCGCTCGTGCGCAGCTTCGTGCGCCAGATTGTGACTGGGCTCGCGTATCTACACGGCCGCGACATCGTGCATCGCGACATCAAGGGCGCCAACATCCTGGTCGACAACAAGGGCGGCATCAAGATTTCCGATTTCGGCATCTCGAAGAAGATGGAGGCTTCCAACGTCCTTGGCGGCGCGGGCAACAGCAAGAACCGCCCCTCGCTCCAAGGCTCGGTGTTCTGGATGGCGCCCGAGGTCGTCAAGCAGACCAAGTACACGCGCAAGTCGGACGTGTGGTCGCTCGGGTGCCTGGTCATTGAGATGATGACGGGCAGCCATCCGTACCCGGACTGCTCGCAGCTGCAGGCCATCTTCAAGATCGGGGGGAGCAAGGCGCAGCCGACGATTCCCGAGGGGGCGAGTGACGAGGCGAAGGGCTTTTTGGACCAGACGTTTGAGATTGATGATCGCGATCGTCCGGATGCAGATGAGTTGCTGTTGAGCCCGTTTTTGAATCCTTGTACGTAAGAGGGGGGCGTGCATTGGATGATTGGGAAGGCTTGGGGAACTGATATGGTTGGTTTTAACGCGGGATGGCTTGCTGGCACTGGCTGCGGCAACGCTGTCCATGGTACGAGAAGACGAGATGAGACGAATTTATAAGAGGCAATTTTGGGAGTGACGGAGTAATATATCATGAGCCATTTTTTGCGCGGTTTCTTGGGGGGGAAGGTTAGCGATGGAGAGAGAGATGGAGGGGGTTTGGATGAGATAAGATTCTTTATGTATAGTACTCGAAGTATTAGTAGTATTAAGGGAACTTCCCATTGCATCATAGAACATTGGCTGTATCACTTTATTATAGGGGCGTGAAACTAGCCAGTTGGCTCTTTTGAGTGTGACCTATTCTATTCAAACATTATAGTCGCTCAACGCTTCTATTTCTGAAAATGCAAGGATCTGCAACTATAGGGATGACCTTTTATAACACCAGCCTCTTTTCCAACCCACGACACCATCCAGATATCATCCCTTACCACCCCCTTCCAGCCATCTTGTCGCCCTCGGGCATCTTATCCACATTAATTCCGACCATCGCCTCTCCCAAATCCTCACTGATCTCCGCCAACACCTTAGCATCCTTGAAGTGCGTAACGGCCTGCACAATCGCCTTCGCCCTCTTCGCCGCATCGCCCGACTTGAAGATACCCGACCCAACAAACACACCATCACAGCCCAACTGCATCATCAGCGCCGCATCAGCCGGCGTCGCCACACCTCCCGCCGCAAAGTTGACAACGGGCAGACGGCCCAGCTTGGCCGTCTCCTTGAGCAGATCAAACGGCGCGGCGATCTCCTTGGCCAGCACGCGCAGCTCGGTATCGGACATGCGCGAGGCGTGCGCGATCTCAGCGTTGACGGTGCGCATGTGGCGGACGGCCTCGACGACGTCGCCGGTGCCGGCCTCGCCCTTGGTGCGGATCATGGCGGCGCCCTCGCTGATGCGGCGGAGGGCCTCGCCGAGGTTGCGGCATCCGCACACGAAGGGCACGGTGAAGGGGTGCTTCTCGACGTGGTGGGCGTGGTCGGCGGGGGTGAGGACTTCGGACTCGTCAATGTAGTCGACGCCGATGGCTTCGAGGATCTGAGCAGGGGGAAAGGGGAGGTTAGCGGGGTACTCTTGGCGGGGGGAGGGGGGAGGGGTGATATCGTACCTGGCATTCAACGAAGTGTCCGATTCTGGCCTTGGCCATGACGGGGATGGTCACCGCGGCCATGATCTCCTTGATCATCTTCGGGTCCGACATGCGGGCCACGCCGCCCTCGACGCGGATATCGGCGGGCACGCGCTCGAGCGCCATGACGGCGCAGGCGCCGGCCTCCTCAGCGATGCGGGCCTAGGGGAGGGGTAGTTAGTTTTCAAGCTCTGGGATTGCCATGGGGCGAGCTGGCGGGGAGGAGGCAGGATGAGGCTCACCTGTGCGGCGTCGACGACGTCCATGATGACTCCGCCCTGCAACATACGGGCCAGGCCGGTCTTTACGGTGAAGGAGTCGGTGGAGCCATTGGTGCCATTGGTGGCGGTGGCGCCGTTGACGGGGAGTTCGGTGGCCATTGTTGTGGTATGTACAGGAGTTTCCACGGAGGATTGATTGAAGGGAATGTGGGAGTGAATTTCTGAGAGTTTGAAATGGGGAAATATGACACTTTTGAGGGAGGGAGTGGATGAGAAAGTGGGTGGAAAGGTGGTGGTTGTGCGGGGTTAAAGAGTCAGAAGTTGAAGCGGACTTTTTCTTAGTGGCGCAACTCCGATAAAGGAAAGTACACGCACGATAACGCAACGGCGAGTAGTACAACAAGTAACAGCAAGTTAGTACAGTACAGTACAGTAACAGTACATGCAAACCAACGCTGTGGACACACATGATACACTGTACAGTAGTTAGTGGTAAGCAACGCAGGCACGGGACAGTTCCGGGGACCGATCTCCGAAAAAAATAACTGCTGCATCGGCAAAAAAAAGATTAATTGGACACACTGCCACGCTTAACCACGGGCCATTGGTGCTGTAAAACGTAAAAAACGCGTAAGTTTGGCTATTCTCGACTGTGCATGTGCACCGATTCTGGAAGGTAAGCCGACGGTGAAGCCTAGCCAGCCAACCAGGCCGACCCCGCCGACCCCGCCGTGGAGAAGCAATTATCGCCGGTGACATCGTGACAGCTTTGTGGTGGGAATTACCGCAATCGGAAGGAAAGAAGTTGGGGGGGGATAAGGAAATAGAGAAATATATACATACAAGATCCCATAGCCAGAGAGGGATGTTATTCCAGGAGCCGTCTATTCTAATAAAGGGACAAAGAGGGCCCTGGATATTTAAATATCTTAGTCCCGGCCAGGCAACAGGCTTGGGCAGACCGTTAGACTGCTGCCAAACCTAAAATCCCAACTAACAACTAACCACCACGTTCCCAACCCTGCAGCATGCAGTCAGCCGTGAAACCATCAGACACAAGACGATCTCAGTAAACCAAGGTATTATAAATAAACCACCATCGCCATCGCCACCACCAACGCCACCACCAACGCCATCACCAACGCCATCAACCCAGCATCAACATCGCCGAACCAAGTCCAAGACCGACACCCACGCCCACGCCCACGCCCACAACCATGACCCCTCCCCCCACCCTCCCCCAAACCCTCTACTTCGCCTACGGCTCCAACCTCTCCCCCACCCAGATGCACGCCCGCTGCCCCCTCTCCCCCCTCCACACCCGCCCCCTCGCCACCCTCCCCGACCACGAATGGTTCATCGGCGAGCGCGGGTACGCCAACATCCGGCCTTGTGCGGGGGGAAGGGTGGTGGCGCTGCTGTATGCGATGGATGCGCGGGATGAGAGGGGGTTGGATAGGGCGGAGGGGGTGCCGTGGGCGTATGAGCGGTTGGGGATGGATGTTGGGGTTGGGAGAGGGGAGGCGGATGGGGGGAAAGGGGAGGCGAAGGAGGGAGGGGAGGGGGGGAGGGTGAGGGCGTTGGTTTATGTTGA